>CANNZV010002738.1:0-42991 GCA_947561585.1 Caprella mutica | reverse complement strand
ATACTCTTCAAATAACGATAAACGATAATTATAATCCTTATTCAAACTCATATCGTTCTATGACATAAGCCCGGTAAATACTCTTCAAATAACGATAAACGATAATTATAATCCTTATTCAAACTCATATCGTTCTATGATATAAACCCGGTAAATACTCTTCAAATAACGATAAACGATAATTATAATACTTATTCAAACTCATATCGTTCTATGATATAAACCCGGTAAATACTCTTCAAATAACGATAATTATAATCCTTATTCAAACTCATATCGTTCTATGATATAAACCCGGTAAATACTCTTCAAATAACGATAAACGATAATTATAATCCTTATTCAAACTCATATCGTTCTATGATATAAACCCGGTAAATACTCTTCAAATAACGATAATTATAATCCTTATTCAAACTCATATCGTTCTATGATATAAACCCGGTAAATACTCTTCAAATAACGATAAACGATAATTATAATCCTTATTCAAACTCATATCGTTCTATGATATAAACCCGGTAAATACTCTTCAAATAACGATAATTATAATCCTTATTCAAACTCATATCGTTCTATGATATAAACCCGGTAAATACTCTTCAAATAACGATAAACGATAATTATAATCCTTATTCAAACTCATATCGTTCGATGATATAAACCCGGTAAATACTCTTCAAATAACGATAAACGATAATTATAATCCTTATTCAAACTCATATCGTTCTATGATATAAACCCGGTAAATACTCTTCAAATAACGATAAACGATAATTATAATCCTTATTCAAACTCATATCGTTCAATGATATAAACCCGGTAAATACTCTTCAAATAACGATAAACGATAATTATAATCCTTATTCAAACTCATATCGTTCTATGATATAAACCCGGTAAATAGTCTTCAAATAACGATAATTATAATCCTTATATGAACTCATATCGTTCTATGATATAAACCCGGTAAATACTCTTCAAATAACGATAAACGATAATTATAATCCTTATTCAAACTCATATAGTTCTATGATATAAACCCGGTAAATACTCTTCAAATAACGATAAACGATAATTATAATCCTTATTCAAACTCATATCGTTCAATGATATAAACCCGGTAAATACTCTTCAAATGACGATAATTATAATCCTTATATGAACTCATATCGTTCTATGATATAAACCCGGTAAATACTCTTCAAATAACGATAAACGATAATTATAATCCTTATTCAAAAACTCATATCGTTCTATGATATAAACCCGGTAAATACTCTTCAAATAACGATAATTATAATCCTTATTCAAACTCATATCTTTCTATGATATAAACCCGGTAAATACTCTTCAAATAACGATAAACGATAATTACAATCCTTATTCAAACTCATATCGTTCTATGATATAAGCCCGGTAAATACTCTTCAAATAACGATAAACGATAATTATAATCCTTATTCAAACTCATATCGTTCTATGATATAAACCCGGTAAATACTCTTCAAATAACGATAAACGATAATTATAATCCTTATTCAAACTCATATCGTTCTATGATATAAACCCGGTAAATACTCTTCAAATAACGATAAACGATAATTATAATCCTTATTCAAACTCATATCGTTCTATGACATAAGCCCGGTAAATACTCTTCAAATAACGATAAACGATAATTATAATCCTTATTCAAACTCATATCGTTCTATGATATAAACCCGGTAAATACTCTTCAAATAACGATAAACGATAATTATAATACTTATTCAAACTCATATCGTTCTATGATATAAACCCGGTAATTACTCTTCAAATAACGATAATTATAATCCTTATTCAAACTCATATCGTTCTATGATATAAACCCGGTAAATACTCTTCAAATAACGATAAACGATAATTATAATCCTTATTCAAACTCATATCGTTCTATGATATAAACCCGGTAAATACTCTTCAAATAACGATAATTATAATCCTTATTCAAACTCATATCGTTCTATGATATAAACCCGGTAAATACTCTTCAAATAACGATAAACGATAATTATAATCCTTATTCAAACTCATATCGTTCTATGATATAAACCCGGTAAATACTCTTCAAATAACGATAATTATAATCCTTATTCAAACTCATATCGTTCTATGATATAAACCCGGTAAATACTCTTCAAATAACGATAAACGATAATTATAATCCTTATTCAAACTCATATCGTTCGATGATATAAACCCGGTAAATACTCTTCAAATAACGATAAACGATAATTATAATCCTTATTCAAACTCATATCGTTCTATGATATAAACCCGGTAAATACTCTTCAAATAACGATAAACGATAATTATAATACTTATTCAAACTCATATCTTTCTATGATATAAACCCGGTAAATACTCTTCAAATAACGATAAACGATAATTATAATCCTTATTCAAACTCATATCTTTCTATGATATAAACCCGGTAAATACTCTTCAAATAACGATAAACGATAATTATAATCCTTATTCAAACTCATATAGTTCTATGATATAAACCCGGTAAATACTCTTCAAATAACGATAAACGATAATTATAATCCTTATTCAAACTCATATCGTTCAATGATATAAACCCGGTAAATACTCTTCAAATGACGATAATTATAATCCTTATATGAACTCATATCGTTCTATGATATAAACCCGGTAAATACTCTTCAAATAACGATAAACGATAATTATAATCCTTATTCAAAAACTCATATCGTTCTATGATATAAACCCGGTAAATACTCTTCAAATAACGATAATTATAATCCTTATTCAAACTCATATCTTTCTATGATATAAACCCGGTAAATACTCTTCAAATAATGATAAACGATAATTACAATCCTTATTCAAACTCATATCGTTCTATGATATAAGCCCGGTAAATACTCTTCAAATAACGATAAACGATAATTATAATCCTTATTCAAACTCATATCGTTCTATGATATAAACCCGGTAAATACTCTTCAAATAACGATAAACGATAATTATAATCCTTATTCAAACTCATATCGTTCTATGATATAAACCCGGTAAATACTCTTCAAATAACGATAAACGATAATTATAATCCTTATTCAAACTCATATCGTTCTATGACATAAGCCCGGTAAATACTCTTCAAATAACGATAAACGATAATTATAATCCTTATTCAAACTCATATCGTTCTATGATATAAACCCGGTAAATACTCTTCAAATAACGATAAACGATAATTATAATACTTATTCAAACTCATATCGTTCTATGATATAAACCCGGTAAATACTCTTCAAATAACGATAATTATAATCCTTATTCAAACTCATATCGTTCTATGATATAAACCCGGTAAATACTCTTCAAATAACGATAAACGATAATTATAATCCTTATTCAAACTCATATCGTTCTATGATATAAACCCGGTAAATACTCTTCAAATAACGATAATTATAATCCTTATTCAAACTCATATCGTTCTATGATATAAACCCGGTAAATACTCTTCAAATAACGATAAACGATAATTATAATCCTTATTCAAACTCATATCGTTCTATGATATAAACCCGGTAAATACTCTTCAAATAACGATAATTATAATCCTTATTCAAACTCATATCGTTCTATGATATAAACCCGGTAAATACTCTTCAAATAACGATAAACGATAATTATAATCCTTATTCAAACTCATATCGTTCGATGATATAAACCCGGTAAATACTCTTCAAATAACGATAAACGATAATTATAATCCTTATTCAAACTCATATCGTTCTATGATATAAACCCGGTAAATACTCTTCAAATAACGATAAACGATAATTATAATACTTATTCAAACTCATATCTTTCTATGATATAAACCCGGTAAATACTCTTCAAATAACGATAAACGATAATTATAATCCTTATTCAAACTCATATCTTTCTATGATATAAACCCGGTAAATACTCTTCAAATAACGATAAACGATAATTATAATCCTTATTCAAACTCATATCGTTCTATGATATAAACCCGGTAAATACTCTTCAAATAACGATAAACGATAATTATAATCCTTATTCAAACTCATATCGTTCTATGATATAAACCTCATGGTTTCACAGAAAAGCTCCAAAGTTTCCTCTCAGGACATCAGCGTTCGTTTCTTGGCTCCTCTTCAGTGGGAATATTTGAGTTGTTGTCGAAGTGCTTTGGGATTCAGATTAGAGAGCCATTAGGCTGCTAATTAAACTCTTAATTGGGACTCACTGTCGTTAAATCAAGAAGGATTTACTATTCCAATAGACAAAGAAAAGAGTAGTTAAATATTATGCAAATGGCCTTAGACTATGGATAAAATAAAGTAGTTCATATCATATTAGTTTAGATATGCAAAAAAAAAAAAATCGCCAAAAAATTTCTTTTAATTAACGAGTTGAATAAAAATGTTATATACTTTTTCGAAAACGTGAAACCGTCCGATAACTTGGAGATTTCCTATAGCAAACTTATAATTAAATTAGATTGATTTACATTCTTAGTATCTGATATATTCTCCTCTATGGATTCATTATATTCAACAGAGCTGTCGACTGAAATCTGGTTCTTCTGGTTCTGAAATCCATCTTCTTGTGCTATCAAGTGTGCCGATCTGGTTCTCTAATCTAAATTAATGAATTCCTTGAGATGTTCACTTGATAGACTGACCATTGATTGAGAGGTAACATCTTGGGAGAAATCTACTGGACTTCAGGGTGAAGCAATCACAACCTCAAAGAAAGTGGCAGTTGCTCTGCACATATTCTCACATTCAAGGATTCTACCCATACAAATTAAGACATTATCATTGATTCAATTACCATCTGTTGGTTACAATTCGAAACGAAATCTGAACTAGCGACCAGATTCTCCAAGAAAGGCACAGTCTGCTCATATCTATCTTTCTTACTTCATAATCAGTTTATTAGTTGATACATTTTTCAGTAAATTAATTATCCCATTGATTTGATAATAATATTATAGTGATCAAACAGTCTGAATTGAAATTCTATGAAATTTTTTAAATGTGCGTAAAAAGGTTCGATCGTTGGACTTCATTTAATTATTTGTTGAGGTTTTATTACGTTATAATATACATGATGAATATTAAATATCTTTCAATGATACTTTGCATTCAAAATGAATTCTTATGTAGCGTTGTAGCTGCCAAATTTATAGGGTAAATTACGTATTATCGGTCAATTTCACATCTTCGGTCATATAAGAAAAAACGGTAGTATAATTGTTATTCTATTTTTATTATAATTTATTATAATTATAATACATTTACTCGAGATATTCATTGCCTGTTTGAGTTTTAAAAACCTTCTTAAGATAACGCTTCATTATTGAGAAAAAACAATATCTGTGAACCCGTTGATTAGCAGACCTAAGGTTCGCTGTAATCATTTTTAACGGGGCATATTTATATTTATATCCCACAAAAGATCATAATAGGGAATTTTTTAATTAAGCTCTCTAATTATTCGTCACTAATTAGCCTTCCCTCCGTAATAATTAGCAGTGCGATAGATATATATATGAGAATTGAGATCTAAGTAATTATAAAGACCCTACTTATTTATCTTTCTTCCAATCTTGATAACGTTTTACAATAATGGCATTACTCAATTATGTTTTTACCATTAAAGTTTAGATTTGGAAAATAAGAACTCTTAGATATATTGGAGTTAAGTACACACCGTTGCGAATTCCCTGAGAAATGCACACTCATCAGTTGGGGAATTTTTAGGAGAGCAAAGAAGCCATCCGAATATTTTTGGTCGAATGTTAACACCAGACGGGGAAACTGCAATGTTGTCAGTTTAAAAATGTCCGAAATATCAATGTCATTCATCTTAATTTGGGCAGACAAGTCTGTTTGCCCAAAATATTCACTAGGTGATATATTTGGAGATCTTTGCAATTAGACGTTACAGAAGAGGTGTCTTTATGCAGCTCACATCTAATTGGTTGCAGACGTTGCCGGGGGAGACTGTAACGATGTTTGTACCAACACTTTTCTTAGCTTTGAATTGTGATCTTAAATTTTGAAATCTTAGCTTACTTTACTGCAACAAATTGACACTTTTCAATTGTAGTTTATTTCTTTAGAGATGCATTTGAAACTCTAAATATTTATTAAACTCAAATGAATTGGGTTCAATAAAAGGAGACTATTCTGTTCACGATGTAGAGCTACCCTGATTAATATAAGTAAATAAGAGACTTACATATCTAAAGCATTAAATGGAATTCATAACCTCGTCTAAAGACTCAATATAAATGATAAAAATGGCAGGAAGTTTAATTTAAAACTACTTGATCAATAAAGTTAAATATCACTGACGGTATTGCAAATCAATGAGATTGACTGTACACCAGCTGATGTCTGGCGACAGAGGGACTGACTCATTTTCCGTAACCGGACACTGGGTGAGACTGTTTGGAGTTGTTAATCGCTCAGTTATCGATGAGGAGACGAAGTTTTTTTCCCCTAACACAGAAATCTCACTAATATTAGATGCTAATGTGTTGTAATGAACTGAATCTGATTGTAGGGAGAGAAGCACTGACACTATAACAGATACTGACGCTATAACAGACACTGCCGCTATAACAGGTGCTGTAAGTGTCACATTTGGAGAGAAAAGTCGACAGGAGTGGAGATGGGAGAGAGTCTTTCTTTTTAAATATTTTTTCACGAAATATTGTACGCAGTTGAATATCTGCACAGGTTTGGGGACAATTAACATTGGTCTGGAGGCAATAGAGATGTTAAAGATGGACACTGACTGCGTTAGTGCTCATTGAACAGCTAGAGAGAGTGAAGGATACACTTGCTTTAGTAATAAACATAGCCATAATTAGTCGATCTTAAAAAAGGAATACAGGACTTAAATCTCCACTCATTTGTGTTGTTAGAATAAATTAATGAGGGTTATTGGTCTTAGATACTGAGGGGTTATTGGTCTTAGAAACTGAGGGGTTATTGGTCTTAGAAACTGAGGGGTTATTGGTCTTGGAAACTGAGGGGTTATTGGTCTTAGACACTGAGGGGTTATTGGTCTTAGAAACTGAGGGGTTATTGGTCTTAGAAACTGAGGGGTTATTGGTCTTAGAAACTGAGGGGTTATTGGTCTTAGAAACTGAGGGGTTATTGGTCTTAGAAACTGAGGGGTTATTGGTCTTAGAAACTGAGGGGTTATTGGTCTTAGAAACTGAGGGGTTATTGGTCTTAGAAACTGAGGGGTTATTGGTCTTAGACACTGAGGGGTTATTGGTCTTAGAAACTGAGGGTTTATTGGTCTTAGAAACTGAGGGGTTATTGGTCTTAGAAACTGGGGGGTTATTGGTATTAGAAACTGAGGGGTTATTGGTCTTAGAAACTGAGGGGTTATTGGTCTTAGAAACTGAGGGGTTATTGGTCTTAGAAACTGAGGGGTTATTGGTCTTAGACACTGAGTGGTTATTGGTCTTAGAAACTGAGGGGTTATTGGTCTTAGACACTGAGTGGTTATTGGTCTTAGAACCTGAGGGGTTATTGGATTTAGAAACTGAGGGGTTATTGGTCTCAGAAACTGAGGGGTTATTGGTCTTAGAAACTGAGGGGTTATTGGTCTTAGACACTGAGGGGTTATTGGTTTTAGAAACTGAGGGGTTATTGGTCTTAGAAACTGAGGGGTTATTGGTCTTAGAAACTGAGGGGTTATTGGTCTCAGAAACTTAGGGGTTATTGGTCTTAGAAACTGAGGGGTTATTGGTCTTAGAAACTGAGGGGTTATTGGTCTTAGAAACTGAGGGGTTATTGGTCTTAGAAACTGAGTGGTTATTGGTCTTAGAAACTGAGGGGTTATTGGTCTTAGAAACTGAGTGGTTATTGGTCTTAGAAACTGAGGGGTTATTGGTCTTAGAAACTGAGGGGTTATTTGTCTTAGAAACTGAGGGGTTATTGGTCTTAGAAACTGAGGGTTATTGGTCTTAGGAACTGAGGGGTTATTGGTCTTAGAAACTGAGTGGTTATTGGTCTTAGAAACTGAGGGGTTATTGGTCTTAGAAACTGAGTGGTTATTGGTCTTAGAAACTGAGGGGTTATTGGTCTTAGAAACTGAGTGGTTATTGGTCTTAGAAACTGAGGGGTTATTGGTCTTAGAAACTGAGGGGTTATTTGTCTTAGAAACTGAGGGGTTATTGGTCTTAGAAACTGAGGGTTATTGGTCTTAGGAACTGAGGGGTTATTTGTCTTAGAAACTGAGGGGTTATTGGTCTTAGAAACTGAGGGTTATTGGTCTCAGAAACTGAGGGGTTATTGGTCTTAGAAACTGAGGGGTTATTGGTCTCAGAAACTGAGGGGTTATTGGTCTTAGAAACTGAGGGGTTATTGGTCTTAGAAACTGAGGGGTTATTGGTCTTAGAAACTGAGGGGTTATTGGTCTTAGAAACTGAGGGGTTATTGGTCTTAGAAACTGAGGGGTTATTGGTCTTAGAAACTGAGGGGTTATTGGTCTTAGAAACTGAGGGGTTATTGGTCTTACAAACTGAGGTAATTTGTCGCTATTGGTGTATAGTTATTTTTCCGCTAGATATAGCTACTGAATCAATCTAAAGTTAATTCCAAAGTTTTGCTACTCCACTCTTTCCATAAACTTTGCTATGCAAATCCCCTTTCTTTGGTCTGTGTGCCAATAACGTAAGACTTCATCTGCATTGAATTGAGGCTAAAGTTGCGCTTATTCGACCGCAAAAGAATCCCCACCTCACGCAGAAGGGTTCACCGTAATGCTGTGCAGCGTAACGAAACTATTGACAAATTGTGCCTTTATTCGGTGTGTTACTTTTACGAATGCTATCATTACAGAGGTCTTGTGAGCTCTCAAATTCCATGACAAAAGCAACCTGCTTAGCAATTCAGATTCTTAAAATATGGAACTAATAAGAGAGTCTATATTCAAGTCAGAAAATTTATTATCGTTATTTCTTGTTACGGTAAATACAGATTGTATTTTAAAATTAAGTTTCTTCTTTTAAGATTTATTTGTTGGGTTTGGTGGTTTGAATAACCGGTAAAAGTATATAGTGTCAATCTATTATTTATTTTTATTTAGCCAATAAGTGATTATAATTTTTTAAACAGGACATTGATTTTTTGGAATAATAATAATATACTCCAAACTAATTAATACTCATCAATATCAAATAGGCTATATAATTATTTTTTTTATTACATTTGCCTTTTTAAATTGTTGTAACTTTTTTGTTCATTTTTTTCTTCAGTGAGACTTCTAACCAAATAAAAAGGTTGAAATTTCTTCTAATTGCGCCAAGAGGAGTAATTCTCAGCCAAAAACTAACTAGCCGAGGTTCTCCCCCCATTTTTTCAAGTTTAATTTGATGATTTTTGAGCAATTAATCGTTCGGACGGCTCTAAACTATAACAGAGGCAAATAAAAAGGAATTGGGACGTGCGGCCTAAGTGTAATTGTGATTTTTAAATACATAGGGGACAACAGTACAATCGTGGTGGAAGTTCCTGATTGGATGACACTAATAAAATTATGTATCAAGCTGCTATGGTTCTCCGGTTCGAACAAACGCTCAAAGCTCATTGAAGACACAACTTTGGTGATAAAAATGTTGGCATTGCGCTACTGGGACTCGTGAATGAGAAACAAAAACTAAAAATGCTAATTAACGAAATGAAGAAGACTGAGCCGTTTTCATTAGGTAGGCTGTGTTTTTGGAGAGAAAATGGCACTCGACAGACAGCTTGTGTACCTACTTACAAATTAAGATCAACAGTCTTATTGTTTTGGTAGCGGCAGACCGTGTGTGCCTTGCGGTGGCAAATTAATTCCTAACTCACTAATCATATCGCACAGGAATTAAGTCAATAGACTTGGTAAACACTAACGTAGCAAAGGATAGAAAATTAAAATTTTATAATCTAGGTCTTATAGCGCGAGAGATTTTGCCTTCCCTAAATTTCATTATTTCATTTAATGGTAATTGGATAGTTTACCATGTCAATAAGTATTCACCTCAATTAAGTTCACTAATAAATAAACTTAGTCCTATTATTTGAATTCCTGATAATAATTACAGATATATCAGTAAAAAATATTAGTTTCCCCTTCAATTTTCCTCAAAGTTTTCTATGTTTCAGAGTTTGTGATAGAAAACGATAAGCCTAACAAGTGATGAATTGGCAAGACTCTTACTGTGGATGCATTGCCAAGACTCTTACTGTGGATGCATTGGCAAGATTCTTACTGTGGATGCATTGCCAAAACTCTTACTGTGGATGCATTGCCAAGACTCTTACTGTGGATGCATTGCCAAGACTCTTACTGTGGATGGATTGCCAAGTCTCTTACTATGGATGCATTGCCAAGACTCTTACTATGGATGCATTGCCAAGACTCTTACTGTGGATGCATTGCCAAGACTCTTACTGTGGATGCATTGCCAAGACTCTTACTGTGGATGCATTGCCAAGACTCTTACTGTTGATGCATTGCCAAGACTCTTACTGTGGATGCATTGTCAAGACTCTTACTATGGATGCATTGCCAAGACTCTTACTGTGGATGCATTGCCAAGACTCTTACTGTGGATGCATTGCCAAGACTCTTACTATGGATGCATTGCCAAGACTCTTACTGTGGATGCATTGCCAAGACTCTTACTGTGGATGCATTGCCAAGACTCTTACTATGGATGCATTGCCAAGACTCTTACTGTGGATGCATTGCCAAGACTCTTACTGTGGATGCATTGGCAAGACTCTTACTGTGGATGCATTGCCAAGACTCTTACTGTGGATGAATTGGCAAGACTCTTACTGTGGATGCATTGTCAAGACTCTTACTGTGGATGCATTGCCAAGACTCTTACTGTGGATGCATTGCCATGACTCTTACTGTGGATGCATTGCCAAGACTCTTACTGTGGATGCATTGCCAAGACTCTTACTGTGGATGCATTGTCAAGACTCTTACTGTGGATGCATTGCCAAGACTCTTACTCTGGATGCATTGCTAAGACTTACTGTGGATGCATTGCCAAGACTCTTACTGTGGATGCATTGCCAAGACTCTTACTGTGGATGCATTGTCAAGACTCTTACTGTGGATGCATTGCTAAGACTTACTGTGGATGCATTGGCAAGACTCTTACTGTGGATGCATTGGCAAGACTCTTACTGTGGATGCATTGTCAAGACTCTTACTGTGGATGCATTGGCAAGACTCTTACTGTGGATGCATTGCCAAGACTTACTGTGGATGCATTGGCAAGACTCTTACTGTGGATGCATTGTCAAGACTCTTACTGTGGATGCATTGGCAAGACTCTTACTGTGGATGCATTGCCAAGACTCTTACTGTGGATGCATTGGCAAGACTCTTACTGTGGATGCATTATCAAGACTCTTACTGTGGATGCATTGTCAAGACTCTTACTGTGGATGCATTTCTTCAGTTTTCTTTCTCGCGTTTAAATTTACGCAGAGTTTGTTTTATCATTAGGAAAATGTTAGTTTACTCTGAGTAGCTTTTCGCCATCCATATTCATGAAGTGAGTTTGTCTTCGTCTCTGAAGTTCTTTGTACGGCTAATAATTATTCAAATTTCTCCCATTAAATCTCACTGAAGAGACTTGGTAAAAGTGAGAGAGAAGAACAATTCAAAGTGCAGTGGACTTTTCTAATTTTCATCCGCATTTTAATATTTTAATTAACTTTCAAATTATCTGAAAATAAATCGGGCATTTTCGATAATAAAAATAAAATATAGATTATGATTATAAAATATTTATTACGAAAGATAATGAAAATATAATTCATTCTTCTAGATGCAAACTCTAATTATTTTGCTTCATATTGACTTCCACTATAAGGGTAAGTTCCAAGTTATCGGACGGTTTTACATTATAAAAGAAACTAATATTATCATTTGTATTATTTAAATCATATTATAATTCGCAAATGTGGAACCGTTCAATAACTTGGAAGTTTCCTAATTTATATTAATGCGAGGATAAGTTTTGCTATATTCATATTTATTAGGATACAAAAATTATTAAATGCGAATAAGGTACCTAATTTTCTGTGAGCATTTCTTTATAAAATTAATTAAAATATCTATAAATTTATAACTGCACTAAAAATCCACGGCAATATTTCAGTAGAGATAATACTAATCATACATTCCATTCAAAATTCTCCTGTGTGTTGGATATAAATTTTGACATCAATTCAATGTTCTTAGTTTTATATATTAAATTATCATGTACTTTCAATTCTCTCATCTGTGCAATCACTAACTAACTTCTTATCGATTAATATTTCAAGAGAAATAATAATAATGAATAAATTGTACAGTTTATTAATTATTGTATTTATTAGAGAACTAGTGAATATAAATACTTACATTATAATTACATGAGTGATGTAGTTCTTTTAAATAATTGCTATCATCACATTTTTTAATTATCTTATTGTAATCGAATACTCCTATAAATTATCGGGTCAACATACTCGTTATTTTAACACTTTAATAATATTACAATGCAGGCTAAACTCATCGGATTTTGATTATAAGCAAGTTTGTATGAGTAAACAAATGTCGAAGCAAACACTGGGGCAAAATGTAAACAGAATTGCAACAGTAAACAATTTGCCTCGTAAATTTAAAGAAATGCAGCTGAACAAACTGTTTATCCGAGATACGGTAAACTGAAACTATAGACAAAACGGACTTAGATGTGGATTGTGGTCAGTGTAGGTACACTGTAGTCAGTGTAGGTACACTGTAGTCAGTGTAGGTACACTGTAGTCAGTGTAGGTACACTTTAGTCAGTGTAGGTACACTGTAGTAAGTGTAGGTACACTGTAGTAAGTGTAGGTACACTCTAGTCAGTGTAGGTACACTGTAGTCAGTGTAGGACACTGTAGTCAGTGTAGGACACTGTAGTCAGTGTAGGTACACTGTAGTCAGTGTAGGTACACTGTAGTCAGTGTAGGTACACTCTAGTCAGTGTAGGTACACTGTAGTCAGTGTAGGACACTGTAGTCAGTGTAGGTACACTGTAGTCAGTGTAGGTACACTGTAGTCAGTGTAGGACACTGTAGTCAGTGTAGGACACTGTAGTCAGTGTAGGTACACTGTAGTCAGTGTAGGTACACTGTAGTCAGTGTAGGTACACTGTAGTCAGTGTAGGTACACTGTAGTCAGTGTAGGTACACTGTAGTCAGTGTAGGTACACTGTAGTCAGTGTAGGTACACTGTAGTCAGTGTAGGACACTGTAGTCAGTGTAGGTACACTGTAGTAAGTATAGGTACACTGTAGTCAGTGTAGGTACACTGTAGTCAGTGTAGGTACACTGTAGTCAGTGTAGGACACTGTAGTCAGTGTAGGTACCCTGTAGTCAGTGTAGGTACACTGTAGTCAGTGTAGGTACACTGTAGTCAGTGTAGGTACACTGTAGTCAGTGTAGGTACACTGTAGTCAGTGTAGGACACTGTAGTCAGTGTAGGTACACTGTAGTAAGTATAGGTACACTGTAGTCAGTGTAGGTACACTGTAGTCAGTGTAGGACACTGTAGTCAGTGTAGGTACACTGTAGTCACTGTAGGTACACTGTAGTCAGTGTAGGTACACTGTAGTCAGTGTAGGTACACTTTGGTCAGTGTAGGTACACTGTAGTCAGTGTAGGACACTGTAGTCAGTGTAGGTACACTGTAGTCAGTGTAGGTACACTGTAGTCAGTGTAGGACACTGTAGTCAGTGTAGGTACACTCTAGTCAGTGTAGGTACACTGTAGTCAGTGTAGGACACTGTAGTCAGTGTAGGTACACTGTAGTCAGTGTAGGTACACTGTAGTCAGTGTAGGTACACTTTGGTCAGTGTAGGTACACTGTAGTCAGTGTAGGTACACTGTAGTCAGTGTAGGTACACTGTAGTCAGTGTAGGTACACTGTAGTCAGTGTAGGTACACTGTAGTCAGTGTAGGTACACTGTAGTCAGTGTAGGTACACTTTGGTCAGTGTAGGTACACTTTGGTCAGTGTAGGTACACTTTGGTCAGTGTAGGTACACTGTAGTCAGTGTAGGTACACTCTAGTCAGTGTAGGTACACTGTAGTCAGTGTAGGTACACTGTAGTCAGTGTAGGTACACTTTGGTCAGTGTAGGTACACTTTGGTCAGTGTAGGTACACTTTGGTCAGTGTAGGTACACTTTGGTCAGTGTAGGTACACTGTAGTCAGTGTAGGTACACTGTAGTCAGTGTAGGTACACTGTAGTCAGTGTAGGTACACTGTAGTCAGTGTAGGTACACTTTGGTCAGTGTAGGTACACTTTGGTCTATTCTGTTTAATTTTAATAAATTTCTCGATTCTTCAAAACATTTATTATCATCATTGATGTATTCTATAAAAAAAAGAGATTGTACTAAATAAATATTTCTTTATATAAAATTTCCAAACGATTATAATTTTTGAAAACAATTCAATGTTAATTTAAAAGATTACACGAATTTTATATACTCATACTATGCATCGAATGTACAGTATAATGGTATTCAAACTATATAATGGTACTCATACTATGCATCGAATGTACAGTATAATGGTATTCAAACTATATAATGGTACTCATACTATGCATCGAATGTACAGTATAATGGTATTCAAACTATATAATGGTACTCATACTATGCATCGAATGTACAGTATAATGGTATTCAAACTATATAATGGTACTCATACTATGCATCGAATATACAGTATAATGGTATTCAAACTATATAATGGTACTCATACTATGCATCGAATATACAGTATAATGGTATTCAAACTATATAATGGTACTCATACTATGCATCGAATATACAGTATAATGGTATTCAAACTATATAATGGTACTCATACTATGCATCGAATGTACAGTATAATGGTATTCAAACTATATAATGGTACTCATACTATGCATCGAATATACAGTATAATGGTATTCAAACTATATAATGGTACTCATACTATGCATCGAATGTACAGTATAATGGTATTCAAACTATATAATGGTACTCATACTATGCATCGAATATACAGTATAATGGTATTCAAACTATATAATGGTACTCATACTATGCATCGAATGTACAGTATAATGGTATTCTATCTTGCATAATTAGTATAATTGTAATCTATATTGTTTATAGTATAAAATGATATTCCATATTACTGAAGTGTATCGTTACACTTCACTTTGGAGATGATGATAAAATTTAGAGATATCTTTTATTAAATAAAACTTCGTACGGTCTTGGATAATAAAACAGTAGGCTTAATTTTTCTATAATTTTGTGTTTCAAATTTTTTCTCTATTTGCTCTCTTGGCATCTAACTTTTTGCAATATGATCATATTGTGAAAAGAATGTGATATTGTATTTATATAATCTTCTTTAAATCATTATTATATTGTGTATGTAGTATGATGATATTTGTTTACATTACAAGTCGTTCACGATATGATGTAATAATTCTCCGTATATTTTAATTTTAATACAAATAGGAGTGTAGCTCCCGTAGATATTTATATTTATTTGACTCAACATTTTCATCAATCTTTTATTAGGTACTGCCTTTTTCCAAATATATGCATACATATGTATAAATTGCATTGATTTATAAAGCGATTTCAACAGTTATAATTAGGTAAATAATGTATTAACGTTATTCATTTCATATCGTTAACTATAACAAGAAAATAAACAATACAATAAATGTAATATTTATAATAACCTAATTGTATTCTACTATAAAATTTTTAATCAAAAGAACCTATTTTATAATCAGTAAGCATTTCCGTTCAAATAATGCAAAACAATTCGCCCCATTGAAGTCTCTACTTGTATCTGTTTTGCACAAACAAACTCACACAGTACCGCCCACAGCTACCAATAAGGGGTCTCCACCCCCCTTCTGTAGCCCCCTTTCTCTGCCCCCCGCAACACAACTAAACAACAGCCCCCCGTAAGGAGTAAACAAAACAAAAATGGCGCCGAAAAGCTACAGCTATGTGAAGAGACTCTTAAAATTATCTACTGCATAGTTACATAGGTTATCATTTTTGTATTGATTGTATATTATTATTTTTTGAATTAATTGTATTTTATTAATTTTTGTGTTTTTAATAATTTAATTATATTGAATAGACAGATAAATGATTTACCAATATGGGAATATGTTGACTTCATTCAAATGATATCACATTCACATTCTGCAAAACATTCCATTTATGGAAACAACTTCAACAATCGTGTGTTACTTTAACTCAGTACTCTTGTTTTGATTAAACTTCAACAATCGTGTGTTACTTTAACTCACTACTCTTGTTTTGATTAAACTTCAACAATCGTGTGTTACTTTAACTCACTACTCTTGTTTTGATTAATCCAAAGTTTTGGGGTGTTTCTCCCTAAGAGTTTTAGTCTGTAGACAATTACTGGGAATCTCCAGGGTACAAAATTATCCCTCTCTCTCTCTTCTTTTTTTCTTTCTTTTTCCTTCTCTCTCTCTCTCTGCATTGCATAAATAACTTTTATTGCAAATATCGAAACAAGGGCCACAATTCTTTAAAGAACTTTCCGTGTGGTGTTACATTCAAGTTTTTGAGATGATGTTAAAAAACGAGAGAAGGAAAATTGAAAACTTGTGCCACCTCCTTAAAAGTACAATTTATTTTATTTTTGTTAATATGTCAAAGTATTTCAAGTTGAACATAAAAAAACATTTCGATCAAATATATATTTTCATACATTTTCTTATTTGGTCGAAAATGTGGAACAGTCCGATAACTCGGAGCTTACCCCCACCATGTACACACGTCTCCTCGACAGGTTCAACATTTTAATTACCAATGTCTGGTGTTTAGTTTTCTCAGCGTGAACCTGACAGGAGAATTTAAAAATAAAACAACAGTACGATGCGTAACAGATATTAACAGCAACCAATTGAATAAAACTCACTGTGATATATTACCAATAATTTAGAGAATTTATGTTGAACAGTTTAACTAAAAATAAAAAAACAGCACGATGCGTAACAGATATTAATTTGAAGCAACTTTCCCGTTAAAAATAACGGGTCGTCATCAATACCAATTTATTACCAGTTATTAGGTTACTTTTAATGAATTCAATTTAAATTAAATTTTATGCATAATCTAATTCATTTTATATATAAAATACATTTAAAAATTGAATATCAAGTCTATATATTCCCGTGCGTATCATAGTTACATTCTTCATGTTTAATTTCCGTCGTGTAAAAGCGGACACCAAATAAATAAATAAAAGCACTAAGGAAACTATTAGTATGTATATAAAGTAATAGTACACGTCTTAGTTTTCTTTATTGCAGTCAAGTATCAGTTAAACTTCTTTCTCTCTTTTCCTATGCTATAACTAATGTAGAAGATTCTCAAGTACGAAAGATTCATTGTATCCATTTCTTTTATTTATTTCATTAAGGAGTTGTTGTTTGTCTCTTCTATTTTAATTCTCTCTGCATTTGAGAATATTTAATGTAGTTGCTGAAAATTGAAAATAAATAACTGCCATATAGTAAGATGTTTCACCTCCCTAATAGCCACATGTCAAATACACATCAGATAATCACTTCCTTTAGTGCTTTTACACGACCTAATTAGTACTTAAATCGCACCTACACTCACATTTAACTAATGGTGAGAGAGTCACATTAATGTGATGGGATTGGGTAAATTACGAATTATCGGTCAGTTTCACATCTTCGGTCTTATATAATAAAAATTATATGATAATTATTATTCAATTTTAATTAGACTATTAGTATCCCTGATACTTGCAAGTATCATGGATACCAATTAATATTAAAATTAAATAATAATTTCTTCTTTTACAAGACCGAAGAATTGAAGCTGACCGATAATTCGTTATTTACCCTATTAAAATTTATATCGCGTGTACAGATCTCATCTGTTGGGCCAAACCAGGTCAACATCACGTCTGAAAAACAACAAGATGATAAAAAGAAAAAAAAGGTCATATTTGCCTCAATAAACTAAAAAATTAACTAAATTGGGAGAAAATAAACAAATACAAGAAGTTATTCTATTGCCAATATATCAGTTCGGTATATAGCATTCCTTCCATTCAATCAAAATCTTTTCAGTGTTCAGCCTTGACAGCAAAGATGTCAGTCTGCCAACTGCTTGACCACCTCTCCTTAGAAAGTGAAAGACAAAATGATTGCCATTATCTAAGCATTTTAGCCTATGATTTAGCTTTAGAAATGTTCAATTCAGCATGAAATGTGAGAAAATCACCTGTTGTCCGTAGAGGGAGATGGCGATTATGACTACAAAAGTGTTAGTTTTGTAACGTATCAGTCGATTGTAGTTGTACGTCTGTCGCCTTCTTTTGAACCAGGTTATCATCTTGGAGATTGTATCTAAATAATAACCTCCTTTGGTGTTACAATTGTAGACTTACACATAGAATCATGAATGTTCCATGTTTTTCAGTATTTATTTATAAATAAATACACATTATACATTATGAAGAAATATACATTATACACATTATGGAACATAGAAACCGGAGATAGGTGACGTTTCTGTACATTTTACTATTAAAAACAGTATCTAAAACAACGCATAGATTCTAAGATTTCGTTCAGAAAGTTCTCCTATTTGTGACAATTATTCTCCTATTTGTGACCCTAGTTCTCCTATTTGTGACCCTAGTTCTCCTATTTGTGACCCTAGTTCTCCTATTTGTGACCCTAGTTCTCCTATTTTTGACCCTAGTTCTTCTATATCTGACCACAGTTCTCCTATTTGTGACCCTAGCTGTCCTATTTGTGACCCCAACTGTCCTCTTTGTGACCACAGGTATCCTATTTGTGACCCTAGTTCTCTTCTTTGTGACCCTAGTTCTCCTATTTGTAACCCTAATTCTCCTATTTGTGACCCTAGTTCTCCACTTTGTGACCCTAGTTCTCCACTTTGTGACCATAGTTCTCCTATTTGTGACCCTAATTCTCCTATTTGTGACCCTAGTTCTCCACTTTGTGACACTAGTTCTCCACTTTGTGACCATAGTTCTCCTATTTGTGACCCTAATTCTCCTATTTGTGACCCTAGATCTCCTATTTGTGATCCTAGTTCTCCTCTTTGTGACCTTAGTTCTCCTATATCTGACCACAGCTCTCCTATTTTCTAGCAAAGGCGGCTGTTGATCTCATTGGAAGGCAGAGCTTCTCAGGTCTCCATTAAAGGGCAGTAATTCATGACCAAACGACGTGTTACGGACCTGATATACAGGCGTAACTACTAAGCCATGCGCAGGACAATGCACCATCAACGAGCGCACCATAAACAAAAGAGCATCAATCATCTATTTATGATAAGATGAAAATTCTGATCAACCTTTGCATGTATAAAATGTAAGAGAAATCCTCGTGTATATTGTCCATTAATGCAATATTATGACTTGATTAGAGGATTCGAAGTTTTATGTCATATTTTCCCTGTGTCTCGAGGTTGATGCTTTAATAATATGATCTTTTTCTAGCCATAAAAGGTTTAATATACAGTAATATACTGGGTTATACAAACCATTTTGATGCGAGCTAAACACAAATCGCCCCAATAAACCTGATCTAGATGATGATGTATACTTTGTGTTCGCTAAAAACCTTCATAGGTTTTCACCTAATGAATAAATTACTTCGCTAATGGCCAAATGGGACGATATAACAATCATTTTTAGTTATTGATAATGATTAATACATTCAGCTTATAGCTTAAAAAATGAATGGAGATTAGCCCGATACATAATTGGAGTCATTAGGAAATTCGGTCGCCATTCACTGTAGATTTATGCGTCCCAATTGATTACAGCTTCTCGATATCGTTACTCAGCTTTCAAATTACAGGGTATTTATTCTAGCTAAGGTTTTAGAGCACCAAATCACTGGCTATCTCTTCAATATATAAGGCAATGGGAGCTAATTGTCCTGCTGTTGTTTGACCAATTTGATAAGTAAAGATATCAATCAAAATAAAGTATGTATGTTTTATCTCAGTTATAGTTTTTACTTTAATAATTGGCGTAATTTAGAAGAAAGTCTTGGGAGGTAGGGTAAGTTCTGAGTTATCGGACGGTTCACATTTTCGAACATATAAGAAAAAATTGTATTAATTCAACGAGTTGAATAATGATTATTTAATACTATTTAATATAGTATAATTCGGAACTTACTTAGTTCAAATGTTTATAATGCTATTTTTTTCACTGTTTTATAACATTTTTTGTCGTATTTTGATGGTTTTCATCATCAGGCCAATTTCTCATAATGAAAAATGCCCCACACTTTATTTTGAGGCCAAAAAATAAATAGGTGGAAGTTTTTTCCGCAGGGGAAAAGCTTTTAAGGATTTAGCCGCTAATGAGTGAGGGAAGTGGGGAGAGAGAAGGAGAGAGAAAGGTAAGAGGAAGAGGGACTGAGAGGATGAGCAAGTTACAAGTCAAGAAAGTAGTAATAGAGAGAACTTTAGAGATGGTATAAATAAATAGACAACACGCGTAGAGAAAGAAAAGCGTGTTTGTGCCAGCAGAGGAAAATCCTTTGAATAGCAAATGAGATAGCAGTCCTAATTAGCCTTTGCATTATGCTGTAACTTTGAGGCAGCTTAGATAGCTAGGCGACGTCCAACACCAACCACCGAGACTTATTTGTCAGATCAAAAAGAAACCTCTGATGGAATTCAAATACATTCCATCAGTGGAGAAGGGAATACAGTATATCTCAAAATAACTGTAGTAGCACTAGCTACGTATAAGGTAATAAATTCGGTTGATTTCACATCTTCAACCATATAAAAAAATATCGGTATCCATGATACTTCGAAGTATCATGGGTACCAATTAACTCGAATCATAACCAATTCTTTACTGTTATGAGAACCACGTTCGTGAGTCCGTCCGTCCATCCGTCCGTGTATCATACTTTTATTTATAAATTCATATTCAAGAGGAAAATTATTAGCATTGTTTAGCTATTAGTTTTTATCGGTTTGCTCTGTTCGTCACAAAATGGGTTAAACGGATATTTTATCAACAGAGCCTCATAAAGTTGGTGGAAAATAACAGCAACACAAATCAAAAGGAGAAACTCTGATATTTAGATATACTAATATTACAGTAATATGCACTAATTTTGTATAAATTATTGTGTAAATCTTTAATATGTTAATTAAATTATGAATGAATTAGCAACTAGTAACTATAATGCTTCTTAATTCTATTTTATACTTTTTTATAACGACTACATACAAAGTATAATTTGCAGCAAGAATTTTTTCTCTTTTCAATTAAGAGTTTCTTCTAAAATCCAAATCTCATCGCAGGGAGAAATTCTCAATTATCTCTGTTTGAATCCCTGGAAAATGAAGTGAATGAAATCCTATGGAGGAGATTTGGAGACTGCAGACACAACAAAAACTAACGCTGAGGATTAACTTGTCCAACCTATTCAACTCCTTAATTATTCAATTTGTACATTTTTAAATTTATTTAACATGCCAATTACAGATTCTCCATTCTTTTTACTTCTCACTATTTCTATTATTCCAATTTATTATTCATTCAATATGATTTGGATTGTATCCCATACTAGTTCATTCTCAATCACATCTCTATGCAGAAATTTTTAAAATCTTTACTTTCTAAAACCTTTAATTAATTAACTGAATAACAATTTCAAAATCTCACTACAAATGTTCTGAATTACTTACGTTATATTACTAAGGTAATCATTGAATACTAACTTTCATACAAGGAATTCGCTCATCTACCAAGAGAATACATTCTGTTCCTCTACAACAACTTTCTCTTTGGGTTCTCAGTGAAAAAACCCGTTTCCTATCATTCAAATTAATTATGTCTGACGTTACAGTGCTATCCCCCATGTACTTTAATACAAATGCCTTTATTTCATTCGGTAGATGGCTTCAATTGGCAAAGTTTCAAAAGAACATCTGGACTTCTTAAAAGTCCTGGTTTTAAGTGTTGGAGTGCACACTTCTTTGGAGGAAAGTGTCGTGTATTTCAATGAGAAAAGACCAACTTAAATTGGTCTCTTCTTCGCCGGCTGCTAATGAGCTACCTACTATCTAACTCATAATTGTTTCCCTTTTGAACGAAGACGCTGTGTATAAAGTATATAGGGTAAGTTCTTAATTATCGGTCAGTACTCCATTTTCGGACACGTAAGAAAAAGCGATATAATAATAATTATTTAGTTTTTATTTTAATTGGTATCCATGATACCTGCAGGTATCATGGATACCAATTAAAATTAAATAATAATAATTATCATATAGTTTTTTCTTATATGACCGAAGATGTGAAACTGACCGATAATTCGCAACTTACCCTAGCTACATGCATGTATATAACATGGTGTTGATATAATTTTTTCAGCTGGTTGTCTACCTAAGTGTAAGTTCATATAACAAAATATGATGAAGGTTAAATATTTGATAATTAAGTATTGTGATCATAACGTTTAGGCTACGTATATTTCTACTAAATAATCATGCCACATGTGCCAGTTAGTTAAGTTATTGATGCTCATTTTTAAGTAGTTATATCATTCAAAGCATTCACACTAAGTATTTTGACAGTAAAGTTAAAGATATATCTTTTTTTAAAACCAATCCAAGGACTTTTAATCCCATTTGCTCGATTTATTACTCCGGCAAATAGATTGAAGTTTTTAGTAGTATATTTCCTGACTTTCTTTTGAGTTTCCAGGCAAGCGGCTTCGTGCTGGTTAATTTACTCGCTATTCCTCCTAATCAGAACATCGGAATGGAAACAAATGCGAGTCAACATTAGGGGGGGGGGGGTAAAAATCGATGGAGAATTCTTTTATATTAATTTTGAGAGCTCCGAGTTACCGATCATATATGAATTTTTTTATTATATATTTTCCTTTTAACTTGTCAATTTGAAATTAGTATCCATGATACATCCATATTTTATATTTATTTTTTGTATATCTTATATTGATATTTTTCTCACAATTATGATCGTAAATGCAGTACTATACATAATTCGGATCTAAGATTGATTACAATAAGATTTTGTATCATGAAATTATAATTGTATATAATATTATAGTGTATAGCAGTTCATATATCATCATCCTTTTAATACTTCTTAATCCCACTTTCTAAACCTTCCATTTCGAATTTGAATATTTTCAATCACACAGTGTAAACATCTGCTGCTAATAAATCATTCATTATTTCATATTTTCCTATCACGCTTTTTTTTTCCTAGATTAAAAAAAGCAGAACAACTCTTTGAAAAGTCCTGATGAGATTTCTCTCTTTTTTCTCTTTCTCCCATTCCGTGAATTCGCGACAAGTTTGACGAGTGCGTAATTCGGCGTCAGTCGGAGAGGAGGATTTGCAAGTTAATTTGCCAGACTTTGTTGCTCTTCGGCTGCCGCAGAATTAGAAAAAGAATGTTTTTAAATAATTGAGCTACTCAGAAACCTAGATATTATTACTTAATATAATAAATATATCAATTAAATATAAAATTATTTTACTACTAAATGCAATAAGTCGGAAGTGTTTATTAACCGTATCTTACAAATGCGTAAAGCTGGAAATGAATTGATGGGAGGCCGAATAGAGTGAAGGATCTAACTCTATATTTTAGGATTTTTAATATTCATATTATAGGTAAAGGATCTGCCTTTGGTCGCAAATGTTGTATGATCCTTTTCCATGTTTGCCTTGAATTGTTGATTATTACAAATAAGAACAAATTTAATAGATCCATACATACAGACCTTGCATAAGAACCTGTTAATGATAGTTGCATGTTTTGTAAAGACTTTTTTCCCAATCATTAGAGAAAATAATGGTTCGTTGGGATTCTTTGACTCTCTAGAAAATGAAGAACATGAGAACGGTTTTGCTGAGCATATTTTTTTACATAAAATATCTGCATAAATATTAACGCATATTTAGTAGATAGAGATTATTCATAGGAAGGTAATATTATTGTAATAATCAAACATTGTAATAAATCAGTCTCTTCTTCTAGATAGAAACTCTCGTGACATTATTTGGAAGTTGAAAGTATGATATTAATATGGGAAGGCATATATTAATATGTCTTCAACCATGGCTAACTTTCTTATGATTAAGTAAGTAAGCCATGGTTGTATTTATTTTGTGTGGAGAATTTAAGTTGAATAATTGATAACAAAAAATAAAAGATGACTTTCAGCTTCCAGGGTCTTGAATACTGTACTTTTCACCTTGTTTTTATTATATAATTATAAGTAAGCCATGCTTCAAAGTAGGGAATTATTTAGCTCAGTATACTATTGTGCAGTTGTAGTGTGCTATCTGCAAGTATTAGTGTTTTCAGGTGTAGAATAATATAATATTTGTTATTTAAACATTCCCAGACAACCTGTTGTTTATGTATCTTGTCTTAAACGAGACACTTAAGTGCATCAACAATAATTTGATATATACTTATATGTGCCAGGAGATTAAAAATACGTTTTAAAGTGCGATGTACTTTAGTGTCTCCAAGTATCCTTTGTTAAAATGATAGGACTGTTCTCAGTAAATTTATCTTAAGTGCATCACACTGCAATGTTAAGACACTAAAGTGCATCACACTGCAATTCTGAGACACTAAAGTGCATCACACTGCAATGCTGAGATACTAAAGTGCATCACACTGCAATGCTGAGACACTAAATTGCATCACACTGCAATGCTGAGACACTAAAGTGCATCACACTGCAATGCTGAGACACTAAAGTGCATCACACTGCAATGCTGAGACACTAAAGTGCATCACACTGCAATGCTGAGACACTAAAGTGCATCACACTGCAATGCTGAGATACTAAAGTGCATCACACTGCAATGCTGAGACACTAAAGTGCATCACACTGCAATGCTGAGACACTAAAGTGCATCACACTGCAATTCTGAGACACTAAAGTGCATCACACTGCAATGCTGAGATACTAAAGTGCATCACACTGCAATGCTGAGACACTAAAGTGCATCACACTGCAATGCTGAGACACTAAAGTGCATCACACTGCAATTCTGAGACACTAAAGTGCATCACACTGCAATGCTGAGATACTAAAGTGCATCACACTGCAATGCTGAGACACTAAAGTGCATCACACTGCAATGCTGAGACACTAAATTGCATCACACTGCAATGCTGAGACACTAAAGTGCATCACACTGCAATGCTGAGACACTAAAGTGCATCACACTGCAATGCTGAGATACTAAAGTGCATCACACTGCAATGCTGAGACACTAAAGTGCATCACACTGCAATGCTGAGACACTAAAGTGCATCACACTGCAATGCTGAGACACTAAAGTGCATCACACTGCAATGCTGAGACACTAAAGTGCATCACACTGCAATGCTGAGACACTAAAGTGCATCACACTGCAATGCTGAGACACTAAAGTGCATCACACTGCAATGCTGAGACACTAAACACATAAGTTTTTTTAAATTCATTGTTGATGCACTAAGTGTCACAATTTGTAGACACGATTTAAAAGGTATCATCAGAACCAAAAAGTCTAAGATAGAGACGAGTTTATTTTAGTGTACAATATATGCAGAATTTCATTTACCAATAATGAATATTTGAATAAGTTGAGTCATCTATTTTCATTTAGTTTATGAATGAACTCGAAATAATTCGTTACTTCCCTAGCTCTTAAGCAACTGTTTATTTAAGTTCTTGTTGACATGCCAACTTGTTTGTCAGTTGTCCATTAAAGTGAAACCGAATCTTCTTTTCGCTTCCAGACTGCAAACACAACCCGAGAAAATCGTGAAATTTGCTAATTTGCTTAAAGCTACACTTTGCTGTCTTGTTGGTTTGACCCACTGCGGAAAAAAGTAAAAGGGATTCCTACTTTCTAACTAATTAACTACAACTTTTGACACTCGATAGATAAGGAAATTAAGGAAATTCTTGTTTTGAAAATCACATATGGTATAGGGTAAATAAGAATTATCGGACAGTTCCACATTTTCAATCATATAAGAATTTTTAACAGTTCCATATTTTTTTAAAATTAGATCCTACAAATTTAGAGTTTTACAGTTAAAATTTGATTGCAATATTTTACTTCCCTCAATGTTGGTAAAGTTTCACCATATAATTCTTACAAGTTATATCATATACTTCTCCGATATTGGCAATGGTAAAGTTTAACCCTTAAAGTTCTACATCATTCCTAATCATTCAATTTCTACCCTATTTTCTCCCTTTGTTTCCCCGATAATGGCAATGGTAAAGTTTAACCCTTAAAGTTCTACATCATTCCTAATCATTCAATTTCTACCCTATTTTCTCCCTTTGTTTCCCCGATAATGGCAATGGTAAAGTTTAACTCTTAAAGTTCTACATCATTCCTAATCATTCAATTTCTACCCTATTTTCTCCCTCAGTTTCCCCGATATTGGCAATGGTAAAGTTTAACTCTTAAAGTTCTACATCATTCCTAATCATTCAATTTCTACCCTATTTTCTCCCTTTGTTTCCCCGATAATGGCAATGGTAAAGTTTAACCCTTAAAGTTCTACATCATTCCTAATAATTCAATTTCTACCCTATTTTCTCCCTTTGTTTCCCCGATATTGGCAATGGTTTACCTCTTCTCTCACTATTGGATTTGCAGAATTTACTCGAGTAACGCTATCGGCACCTTACGATTACGGAGTCAATATGGACTGATTTAGCCATTGAATACAAATATCCCTGGCGAATAAACTGTGATAGAGGCAGCTTAGCAAAGTGCTGAGTAAGCTCTTTCTAAAGTGCGTTCGATAACTTAATAAGGAACCGTATATCCGAACAACGTATCTCATTCAGTTAGATCGTTTGGTCACTACATATTCAGAATATTTTGTACGCTCGATAACTCTAAATAGGGAGTTTTGATAGGAACACTTGTAAATATAACATTGTTTGGTCGGTACATACTCATGCAGTTCAGTTTGAATTCTTTTATAACAGAATTTTATGACTGAATTAATTATAACCTTTTCGAATTGGTTCTATGATTTCAATAAACATTCTGCAACCTGAATATGAACTCTTAAATTTTCAGTACAATTTTAGTTTTAACAGATAATTACAATTCATAAAGAGCGCCACAGCCTTCATTTACTTCCTTTAATCTATTGAAAACACATTCGTTAATTACATTTGATTTACATTTTACAAAGTAATAAATATGTTCAAAACTATCCCTATCAAGTAGCTCTATCACTTGCAATCCATGCAGGGCTCCATAGCTTCAAAATACCTAAAATGTAACGATAACACATTGCAGGCCATTGATGCGAGTATCTTGAGTGACTCTCAATATGTAAATTTCAATGGAGGTGTCACTTGGGATGGATGTTTACGCACTTTTATTAGGGCTACTTTGGGAGACAGAAGTCAAACACCGGCCAGTGGACACGAGTCGCTACTTACTCCCCGGAAAATGTTATTGTTATTACCCCTGTGAAATATTATAATTTAATATAATAATGGGCTGCGTATGCTAAAAGTACGCACAATTTCGATTGAATGAACAAGTGGAGCTTTAAAAAGATGAGTAATATGAATATCTATATAGTTCAATATAATTGACTCATAGATAATACTATATACAATAGATTGATAAAAGAAAATTTATGGATTTAGTCATACTAATAAAAGTGCTTCTAATTATCAACTAAAAAATTGGAATTCCTATAATTAAGCAAAATTTCATTTTGACAATCAATATTTCAAAAAATATTTTTTTAAAAGATGGAAGTGGTTGTTTGTCTGTCTAAGAGTTACGGTCTCTGATTTCATCGTAAAGATTGACTACAAATGTCAGTCTGACCAATAAACTCTTTGGCTCACGTATCAGTTGGCTGATTTCAGTCACAACACTCTTATCGATGTCATCTGGAGCTGAAAAAAGAAAAACACACGAAATTCTACACCGAGAGATAGAAACAGTAATGTTTGTGATACAACTTGTGATAGGTGAGATATTTTGTAATAAATGTATAAAGTTATACATGGAAATTGTATATATGCATTACAATACTTTGGTAAGGTTAGATTTTAAGCTGATCAGATCATGAATATATAAATGTATGTTCTACACTTTGAAATATGTCCTTTAGAAAATCCTGTGACCTGATATTTTAGTATTTAATCCGAGTTTTTTAACACAGTATTTAATGTTAATCTGAATAATATTTTTTGTGATATTTTCAAAGCACCTAATAGGTATAGTTTTTAGTATTTCACTGACCAGAAATATATATTTTTATAGATAAATATTTGTTTTCAATCATTTTCATTCTAGTACGTACGATAGCGGCCCAGATTCTACGTAACTGTTATTATTTCATAGGCTAATTTTCATTAAATTAATATTGCAGTGTTCTATATGAAATTAATTCCACTCTACAATTCTCACGTGTCTTTAAAATGGCAAATAAATATATAGAATATTACCATTAATTTATTCCAAACTTAAACGTTTGATTTACGCAACACCAGAATGTTTTATTTTCCAAATCGTCGTAACTGTTCTTCCTCCGTGTTGTCCCTTCCCTCCACAGCGACTCTGCGATTATTTACCCCGATGCTAATAAGCTTTCTTAACCAATCAATTAATGAAGAAAATCTTAAAACAAAAGCCTATTTCACGCCTCTGAATTATTTTACCAATTATTTCCCATCAAAGATTTCTGTGAGGAGTAATACCTTCATTGGAAATTTCACGCGGTTCACACAATCTAATTATATTTACCATGTGACAGCAATGGCCAAATGTAACAGTTTCTGTTGTTATATTTCTTCATATGTTTCAAAAATATCTGAAAACATTACCACTAAATATATTCTTCGTATAGATAAAATTCAAATAATTCAGCTTCTAGTAGATGCTTCTGTATAATTATATTCTATTCATGTCATATATTTTTAGATTTCTTATGTACTGTAAGTTCTTAATTATCGGTCAGTACTACATCTTCGGACATATAAGAAAAGAACAATATAAAAATTGTTAATATTACACAGTGCTATCTAACAATAACAATTTTATATTGTTTTTCCTTATACATATGAGCGAAGATGTAGTACTGACCGATAATTCGTAACTTACCTTATGTCCCAACTTTTCTTCGTATACGTCCGACGAAAGACGACAGACTATAGAAGAGTTTCAAATTATGATACATTTGCGTTCGGATTTTCGTCTAATACTTAATAATCGTAAATGAAAGAATACAAATTATCGACTATAATTGTAAATCGATGATTAGCGACTGCTATATTTTCCATTTGTGCTACTTTATTATTTCGTAAGTTGCTGCTCACCAAAGAGCTTAAAAGCCTTTTCTCTAAAGTCGTTAAAAGTAAATCATCTCAGCCACCAAAACTTCGATAAACACACCAATTGGAGCTATGAACTAAGAGTTCGGACACTTGAACACAGTCTTTATTTCGGAACATTATAGGTATAAGGATCATTTATTTATTGTACATTCTTTAAGAACCTTTGTATTTGTTTCAATAAGAAATCCTCATTTAGGGAAGACGGTGGATGTTCTGAACAGACTTAGAAAATTGTAATCAAAGATGATCAATACTCCGATCGGTAATTATGAGTGGTGATAAAAAGATCATCTCTCTACAACCATAAATGATTCGAGATTCAATCGTAATTTATCGCAGATTTACACTTAACTGTTATAGTTCATCGTCGGATATTTTCGACAATTAAGTTCGTTGATAATGTTTTAAATTATGCTATTTTACGTTAATATTTACAGTAATGGACAATAACAGACGATGTGCTTAAAATAAACATTCCTACTGCTTTTTTTTTCAAAATTAATCCGAAAAATTAGGACACAGTTAAGATTAATCCTTATCCAGCCGAAAGAATAGAGAATTTCATTAGCTTATCTATAATATCTATAATATCCATTGTAACTATTATAAGGGCAAAAATTGTAGATTTTCCTGTTAGAGGTGTTAATTCTAGTTTAGTTATTGAGTGACAACAAATTGAATTAGGGTAAGTTCTTAATTATCGTCAGTTCCACATTTTCGGTCATGTATGAAAAAAATGATGTAATAATAATTATTTCACTAGGATTGGTTGAGTAAAAACAACCAACATGGATCGTTTGCCGTGCAAGCTTTACCTGTATACAGGTAAATCCTTTGCAGTCGACGATTCGGGTTGGTTGTTTTACTCAACCAATCCTAGTGAAATAATTATTATTATATATCGTTTTTTTCATACTTGACCGAAAATGTGGAAGTGACGATAATTAAGAACTTACACTTCATCATTATCTTTAATACAAACAAAAAACTTCTGCCTAATGAGGTAAGTTAATTCATGATAATCAAAAAATGTGTACTTTACATTTTAATTTATGTCAATCATGGATACGAAATAGAATATAAACTTTATTATTATTAATAATTTTTTTTGTCATGGTCGAAAATGTAGTTCTGTTCGATAACATAGAACTTACCATAGTATTTTGATATTGATGGATATATTTAAGTGTGGAAGTCTGGTCATGCACCTTGAGAGAAAAGTATGGTGGGGCCATAGAAGATTAAGTGGGGACTTTAAATCTTTCTTCCTGGTAACCTAATAATCTAACTGTAGTGTTATTTTCTGAGCAGTGTGTCTCTTTTCAATGTCACACCCCCTCTCACTCAATTGGGTGTCACTAATTGGTTTTGGCTCATTGACTTCACAGTAATTGTCATACGAAATAAATAAAACTGTTCTGTTAACATTGAATTAAACCGTACCTGTTAGTGAGAGAGAGAAAGATTGCCTTAATATTGTCACATTGTGTTATAAAACTTAACAGGTATTTTAATTAATTATTATAGTATTGAATTGGGGCGAAAAATAAGGATTACATTGACCATCTAAAGGACCGTACACACGTAGGGTTTTTTAAGTCTTTCCACCAGACTTTTTTGCTAAATTCATCCTACTTTTTTTCACGAGAATATAAGAAAAAACGATATTGTAGTTGGTATCCATGATACCTACAGGTATCATGGATACCAACTAAAATAAATAATTATTATATCGTTTTTTCTTATATTCTCGTGAAAAAAGTAGGAGGAGCTTAGCAAAAAGTCTGGTGGAAAGACTTAAAAAACTCTACGTGTGTACGACCATCTAAGATAGTTAGTTTGATTCGGTTTAAACTATAGAAATATAAATTTAAAAAAATCCTGACACTATGAAATACATGGCATTTTTAAAGTAATATACTAACTTTATTTGAAGTTTATGTTTCTATTATTCATTAAACTGAAAATAATTGAAAACAAAATTGATTTAAATATTCTAGTTTTATTTTTTCTAATATTCTAAATCACCATGGAAACATAAGTTTTCATTAAATAATAAATTCTAAATATATTATTATATTTAGCAATGTCCTCAATTGCTTAACATCAAAGTTAGTTCAATGGGTTGACCAAATAGCCAATAAACACACAAGCATCGATTTTAGCGTTAGGAAAGTGCTTGCTCAGCAAAAGATACCAGGGACAACAATTGGCCTCTCCTTCTCTGTGTACTGACAACAGAAACTTTTTTGTGTCACAAATTGTCTGATCTAAATTGATATATTGTAATAACTGAGTATTGAATTAACTATCAAATAAATAAACAAAAAACAATGAAATATTTCACAGCGAACTGCCTGATCTAAAGAGATGCATTGTAAGAACTGAGTAGTCAATTAACAATAGCTTTAGAAACATATTTCAAATGAGTAAACTAAAAACAAATAAATATTACACATCAAGCTGTTTAAAGTTCAATGATGTATTGTAAGAAGTGAAATATTGATATTTAATAATGTCAAATAAAATAGAAGTAACATTAAAGGCTTTCAAACAAAATTTACAATCAAGTAAAAAATAATATGCACATCATAGGGGAAATTTTCGATCTATTTTAAGTTTGTTAGATTTGAGTTCTAAGAATAAGACATTATTATATATATCCAGTAGTGCAAAAAAAGAAATAGGCAGCTTCCTGTTTAAAAAGTACCAAATTGTACATTGAAAATCGGAATATTTCGTCAGAGTACCATTTCTACATCCAATTCAATAACCAAACACTTTTTTATATCATCACTTTATTTAGTCATCAATTGTGTTATTTTCGTTACCTCAGCAGTTTCTTTACGTCTGAAATCTATTACTTGTTTTCCGTAGAGTTTTACGACAGTGAGATATTCCGGTAAGAGGTTCCTTTACGACTGTATTGTGTATTTTATGTTGCAGATTTTGCTTACAGGGCTCTTTGTCTGCCATCGCACAAAAGTAACGGAGTCTCCCCCTATTTTATTATATGGAAAAAGGATATGGGGTATCAGTTCCGAGTTATCGAACGGTTCCGCATTTTAGATTATCGAAAAAAAAATTGGATTATGTAACTTTTATACAATTTTCTCTTATGTGATTGAGAATGTGCAACCGTCCGATAACTAGGAACTTACCCTGATATCAAAGTGTGATAAAAAGTGGAAAAACTTATAATCATTGAATAATCGATATTGATATCTTATCTAATATTCACAGCGTTACTAGGGTAAGTTACGAATTATCGGTCAGTACTACATATTCGGACATATAAGAAAAACGATATATTAATTGTTATTATTACACAGTGCTATCTAATAATTATTTTTATATTGTTTTTTCTTATATGACCGAAGTTGTAGTACTGACCGATAATTAAGAACTCACCCTAGTATCAGTTACCTGAAATTTTCACGTTTGATTTAAAATTAACTTTTATTTCAGTGTTATAATTATTTCTTGAAACATTTAAATTAAATATATTTATGTTCCTAGAGGCAAGTATACTCTTGCTTCTGAATTTTAAATTGCTTTCATTTTGATAAAGTTATGATGAATAATATATCAGATATTTAGGCTATACTCGATACTTGCTAGACGATCTAAAATATACAATCTAAAATATACAATCTAAAATACACAATCTAAAATACACAATCTAAAATACACAATCTAAAATATACAATCTAAAATATACTAGTTTGCCAGTAAATTAGCATATTATGTAAAAAATCTGACAAATAAGAACAAAACAAGATTCGATTGATCGAGGTGAACAAATATATATAATGCTGTCCATATACTTTTTGTACTATGTACTTTTTTTGGATAGATTAGGTACGAATCACTCCATTGTGGACTGTAATTACATAGCCCATGACAATAATATGTTGCAGCAGCACAATCAGGTCCGTGTGATAGAGCTAGGCCAGTGATAGTCATCTCTGTTCCTATCTTTTTATGCACTGTCAAAATTATTGCTATTATAACCATTATTTGTTCACCGAAGCGAATCAAAATAAGAAAGAGAGACTCGCTAAATATGTAGGAGGTAAAAAGATGCAGTTTTGTGTATGGGGACCACTTCAAAATTGGGATATAAACATGCCTATAATCTATAATTGCTAACAATAATATTTTATAGTCACCAAAATATTTATATTTTTAAATTATTCATCAAATCTGATTACTATTCAATTAATTTTCCTATATTTACAGTTACCTAGAGCAAACATAGACAAAATCTTCGGTAATTAAGTATGCTTAATTTTTTCCACTTACAATTGTTTTAAACACATACGAGTTACAATGATGAGATTTCTTTAAAATAACTTCAAGTTTCCAAGAGTTACATATACAATTATTTGCTACTATATTTTCTGAGCACTATGCAAATTCTTTAGATATCGGCATCATCAAATTCAGGTGGGTAAAATTATGGCTTACGTATCGAAAATAAACTAGACGTATTTTTCAGATTAAGGTAGTCTTTATCCACATAAATAAAGCTTATTATATTAGTATGTTTTTTTCAGAGCCATAAAGTCAACAGTTTAGTTGTCGTTTATGGCTAACAGTCTTGAGTTAGGGAAGTGGGACACAGTTTGTCTCTGTTTAGATAACAACTGATGTTGAACATGACGTCTCGGATTATTCCTAGAGATACACCTACGGTAGATAACTGCTATAGAGATACAGTTACATCTCAGTTACATATCAGTTACATCTCAGTTACATCTCAGTTACATATCAGTTACATCTAAGTTACATCTCAGTTACATCTCAGTTACATCTCAGTTACATATCAGTTACATCTCAGTTACATATCAGTTACATCTAAGTTACATCTCAGTTACATCTCAGTTACATCTCAGTTACATCTCAGTTACATCTCAGTTACATCTCAGTTACATCTCAGTTACATATCAGTTACATATCAGTTACATCTCAGTTACATCTCAGTTACATCTCAGTTACATCTCAGTTACATATCAGTTACATCTCAGTTACATCTCAGTTACATCTCAGTTACATCTCAGTTACATCTCAGTTACATATCAGTTACATCTCAGTTACATCTCAGTTACATCTCAGTTACATATCAGTTACATCTCAGTTACATCTCAGTTACATATCAGTTACATATCAGTTACATCTCAGTTACATCTCAGTTACATCTCAGTTACATATCAGTTACATCTCAGTTACATATCAGTTACATCTCAGTTACATCTCAGTTACATCTCAGTTACATCTCAGTTACATATCAGTTACATCTCAGTTACATCTCAGTTACATCTCAGTTACATATCAGTTACATCTCAGTTACATCTCAGTTACATATCAGTCACATCTCAGTTACATCTCAGTTACATCTCAGTTACATATCAGTTACATCTCAGTTACATCTCAGTTACATCTCAGTTACATATCAGTTACATATCAGTTACATATCAGTTACATCTCAGTTACATCTCAGTTACATCTCAGTTACATCTCAGTTACATCTCAGTTACATCTCAGTTACATCTCAGTTACATCTCAGTTACATCTCAGTTACATATCAGTTACATCTCAGTTACATCTCAGTTACATATCAGTTACATCTCAGTTACATATCAGTTACATAACAGTTACATCTCAGTTACATCTCAGTTACATCTCAGTTACATCTCAGTTACATCTCAGTTACATCTCAGCACTTCATCTTGTTATAAGAATAGACTCAAATAATGAGTAAAAACGGTACAATGACAAGCTATAAAATTAAATGAACTTTATATGGCATTTAATGTGAATTTATATATAATATAAACAAATCAATATTTTGGATTGCAATCATAACCTTGCATAAATTTAATAAATTTTATAATATATCTTATGTTTAGTATTTTCGATGAACGGATTGTCAAAATTTCTTTCTTAAGAATGATTATGTAAATACCCACTGAAAAATCCAACATATTTATGCGTATTCTATCGGGTAAGTTCCGAATTATCGGTCAGTACTACATTTTCGGTTATATAAGAAAAAACAATATAAAAATTATTATTATTACATAGTACTATCTAATAACAATGTTTATATTGCTTTTTCTTATAAAACCGAAGATCTAGTACTGACCGATAATCCGGAACTTACACTAGTGTGAAATTTAATTCATATTACTAGAAAATGAATTATTCGATTGAAACACTTGAACAAAATACATTAAATACAATTAAATACATATATATATATATATATATTGTTCTCATGTTTTTGAAACTGAACTGTGGTAACTGAATTAGCATAGAAAAAAAGATATCTTTTGAATGATAGCGACTGTTTGCTAGATAATGTTTTGCTCTAATTGCGTTTTGTACAATAACCTGTACGTTATTAGTTTGTACAATCACCTGTACATTGTTACAATCACCTGTACAATCACCTGTACAATCACATGTACAATCACCTGTACAATCACATGTACAATCACCTGTACAATCACCTGTACAATCACATGTACAATCACCTGTACAATCACCTGTACAATCACCTGTACAATCACCTGTACAATCACCTGTACAATCACCTGCACGGTATTAGTGTTTATGCTTGTTGGCGATTATCCCATCCTGTTGAAACTACATAACTCGCGTTACAGCTCAACAAATGGTAGGCAACAGATATTCTGAAATCTTTTTCGATATCATTTAAATATCACGGTAAAAAATAACATACAGTGGCTTAATTTTAATTATACAATTATAATAAATAAATTAAGTCTTGATTATATAACTCCTTTATAGTGGACTCCTCTATAGTGAATCTAGTGTCCTGCTGAAAAATGTATACAAATTCTTTAGTTTGCCATGAAATGCCTTCACTTATAGAAATCAAATGGCCATTTAATGGCAAACTAAAGGAAATTTGTTCACTATACGTTAGTTCTCTTACTCAGGAGTCCAGATTCACTATAAAGGAGTTCACTATAGAGGAGTTCTATGTCATACTAATACATACGATAAAGTATTACCAAACCGTTTTTGGGGTTGAATGGAATACCTATATACTTTCTTAGGGTAAGAACGTACTGATTGTATTAGTCCTCTGTCTGAAATGTTGTCCGAAAATATATTTCCGAAATGTTTTCTTTCCACAGAATCATGTCTAAGCACTATAGCTTTATTTGGTTTCCTAAAATAAAAATGTCAGTTTTTCCTGTAGAAGAAAATTCCCATTCCTACTGAAAGTCATATGATGAACAGTAATTGGTATGAATGATTATTATGTGATTATCTAAAAAACTAATCCCAGCTAATCATTCAATCCGTTTTTTAAGAGTGAAAAATGTGTCTTCAGAGGTGGTCTTTGGGACTATTTATCCCTCAGGGCGTCACCAAACCCGCTCATCCATACTTAGCTCACAACCGACAATTTGATGTAAATCATCCCCTATAATCTCCAGAGATGTCTTGTTCTGTTTACCAAATTAGTACCTAATCTTTTTTCATTGGACGCACAGAAAGAAGTAAAGTACCTAAACTTTCGAACGACTGCAATGATATTCCATCAACCCAATTCAGCATAAAAACAATAAGGTTTTTAATAGTAGGTTTAAGTATAATTGAACTATTTTGCATTTTAATATTGTGTTTTTTTATATATACAATCTATTTCTTTTATTGAGAGTGTCCAAACAAATTTCTCCACTTGATAAGATGCTATCAGGTACCAGGTTGTACAATTTGTAACAATCGACTACAACTAGTTGTACAACTAGTTACTATCGCCTGCAAAACCTACCACTCAAACTGCAATTCGCTCTAAGAGTTTTCATTTTTGAAGATTTAAATTAAAAATGAATTTTATATATCAGAGCCTATCGAGTGAACTTTATTATTATTATTATTATTTATTTTTATTATTTATTTTTATTATTTTTTTTAATTATTTATTTTTATTATTTTTTTTAATTATTTTTTTTACCCACCACAACTTTCCCTCGCCAAAAAAAAAAAAATACTTGCCAGAAAATCTGCATATGAGATACCAATAAATAGGTTAAGTCCCCTTTTTCGATCATATAAGAAAAAGATATATATTTTAACATTTTTAATTTGTATAATCGAAGGTGTGATCTGCTCGAAAACTCTGAACTAACCCTACTTCAAACAGTTTAATGTTAATGGTATGTGATACGTAGGGTAGTGACAATATGCGTTTAAAATCATAGATCCTGAAAATAGTATAGACTGAGAGAATTAGACAGTATTGAATAGTTCTAAATCAGCGCTATATAGTATTCGATACCATTTCATTTCGTTTCGTCTGTGATATTCTTAAGATCTATGATTTTAAATGCATATTGTCACTTTCCTAGTGATATGCGTTCTAGCAAGCCTCTTCTGAATCTAAAGTGCAATATCTTTAAATTATACTATAATAGACTATAACTATATATATATATATATATTCATCACATTTTCAATTGTCGTGTATTATATATATTACTTTATATAATTCAAAGCAACAGTCCTATTCACATTTGAACAAATATTCATATTGTAGGTTTTTATTTCTTTGTTTGCCTTTTAAAGTTCTTGTTTACATTACTCTTAATTGAGGGCGACATTTCGTGACTAAATTTGGCGACTTTTTTTATTTTTTGTTTCAAAGAGTTGATTGTTGGTGAGTTTGCTGTGCCCACAGAACAGTCTTTGGACCAATAAAAACTACACAAGATAAATTAGCTTTCGATAGAGAGGTGTGGTGGTTTGACAACAATGATCACTGACTTAGAGCTATTCGGTCAGACCGTCGGTGACACGAACTTTTGAGAGAAATGTAGCACGGCACATGGAAAAGACATATGACATAAACTAAATTGAATACCATCTAAGCTTGGATACATAGTTAATAGAATTATATTATTAATCATAATATCAGATATTGATAATAATAGATTGATGGATTTTTTTTAATATATTTTTTTCATAACATTTATAACAGTTATTGCAAGCAGAGTCACTACAGGCGGCAAGGCAATTGTCATCGATATAACTGCAGTTAGTTTTTTAAGTACTCCTCATACCGGGTGTGGTGTCAACCTAATTACTGGGAGGCAAGTCTGTGGTGCAAAACAGTCTCATGTCTCACCTTTCAATTTACCTAATTCTGCTCAGTTATCTCAGGATAATTTGAACTAAATGCTCCAGCGTATCGGCTGAATATTGACACGCAAGTAGCGTTAAACAGTGCGTATGCACATCTTGCTAATTTACTATAATCTGTGTACTGAACACTTTATTATACTACAATAAATCCTAGCCTCATTATCCAGAAATTTACCCATCGATCTCTACTAAGTGACTTGATAGCAACAAATGTTTGTGAGAATCACGATTGTGGTGATTGCACCTGACATACGTGATTGCAGGTAATAAATAATATAGGGGATAATTTTATTCGATGTTCATTTACAATATTGCCTAGATATCTGGTATTTTTCTTATTTTTGATATTAATTAAGATACCATTGATAGAGATTGGCTAAAATCAATTGATGAGAGGAATTAATATCTCAAAGATGCAAATTTAGAGAGATATGTATAACTAAATATATACTGTATGTACATCATATTCTGTATAAAAAACTATGAGCGAGTTTCAATTAAGTGTTACTGAAATATAATCATTACTGATGATGACCGGACGTTTCGTTCCTGGACGTTTCGTTACTAGGACGTTTCGTTACTGGGACGTTTCGTTACTAGGACGTTTCGTTACCAGGACGATACGTTACCAGGACAATTCGTTAACAGTTTATTTTTTTTATGAAATGGAAACGATTTTTTTAATATTCAATACATATCTATAATTTATGGGATTGGTATATTTTTCAGTCTATAACTCATTTCGAATTAAAAAAATATTTTGTAGCGATTTGGAATGAAAAATCTGGTAACGAATCGTCCTAGTAACGAAACATCTCTATAGCCAAATCAAACCGCCAGTTAACTCAATTTATCTATAGATCAATCAATGTATCAATGTATTTATCAATAGATCAAACGGATTAGTTTACCTATAGTTTTCTAAGATTCATACAGGTGAAATCTTCTGGACCTTTCTGGGTGGGTCTCTACAAGTAGCACCTTCTGTTGTTTTCTGGGTGGGTCTCTACAAGTGGCCCATTCTGTATGTTTCTGGGTGGGTCTGTACAAGGTTCATTTGGCGTGAGAAATTAAGAGATGTCGTCTAGAATAAGTCCAGGCAGTTTTTCTCATAGTAATTTTGAAGTATTTTTCAATGCGAAAATTTGAGTAAGATTTCACTCAGGAAAATAACGGAACTGAATTTAGTATCGACAAAAAAAACATCTATTTCAACATTATTTACTACATATTTCAGTAATTTAATTAATTTGATATATTATCACCACATACATATATACTGATTTAACATTAATATATATTATACATGTTGGTCGTAATGCATTAAAAACTATATATCTAGTGCGTTTATTTGTATTTTAATAATCATGGAAATGAATAAATTTTTATTTTTTATTTTATTCCTATCTGATATTCTCTAAATGAATTGTCCGATATTTCAAATAAGAATATTATAGCTAGAAAACATATCAAAATATATTCTAAACATTATTTCCAATTTTCCACTAAGGATATAAGTGAAATATTTAAATTCATTTTTATTTAATTTATTTAAAATCAGAGCAGTTATTAATTCATTTTGTCATTTTGAGTGAGTGTCCGACTACTGTGAGTGTCTATTAACAAAGAGATTAGTCTATCAAATCCATGATACCTGCAGGTATCATGGATACCAATAAAAGCAAAAATAAAATAACAATTATTGTATCGTTTTTTCTTATATGACCGAAGATGTGAAACTGACCGATAATTCGCAATTTACCCTACATATCTAATGTTGTATATAATTAATTAAATAAATACTTCATTTAATAATATACGGAATATATTAAACTAATTCAACTATCTATAACTTTACTATAAAAAATAAATATAAATATATAAAATAAAAAATATAAAAATATACATATAAAAAAAATATATATAAATATGCTATCGACTATGTGGTATAATAATCATTATTATTTTCCCTCACCAAAGGTATACTCCATAGATATGCAATCATTGTGTTAAATGTATCTCTTACATATCGGATATTCTTTCCAATCTGAATAATCTAGCACTGTACTCACGAAGAGGCAATTACAGGAAATGTGCACTGTTGTAAACTGTGCCTTTATTAGTTATTAAAATGCTGCTTATGGCCCCTTATTAACATTAACAATTACGTCTCACTTTGTGTACACAATATGGGCGTTAAAATACACAGTCTCATTTAATTACACTAATTATACCAGATATTGTGAATCAACAATTAAGATGGCTTTGTTGTGCCTGTGATTGATTTATTTGTACAGTGTGATGAAACATTTAAAGGGAGCTGCTTATGGGGAATTGGATACATGTAAATATCAATCAACTTATGTATAATTTGGTAAGATTTTTAAGATTTCATAAAATAGTTAACATCAATTACTCAGCAGAGATGTTTTACATATAAAATAAATTGTATTTTCTATCAAATACGCTGATTTACAGCCTATTCAGTGTTCACTATATCAAACGCTGTTCTTAGGGTAAGTTACGAATTATCGGTCGGTATCACATTTTCGGCCCTATAAGAAAAACCATATAATTATTATTACATATTTTTTATATTAATTCCAATAATTCATAAAAAATATAATTCGTAAAAGAATAATATTTTTATCAATTTAAAACTATTTTTCAATTTTATATGATTTTCCATAGTATAGTTAATAATGAAAATTAATTCTTTTTAATCATTTTCTCTATATCAATGATGTTCAAACTATTTCAGCACAATAAGAAACTATAATATAATGTCTTCCTATTTTCAAACTAAACGATCTTTCACTTTCAATATCACGGTTTTGCCATCAAAAAAACAAAACAAATGATGATTACTATCATCACTCAGCCATGCGGGAGATTCCATCAACTCATCATTTAAGATGATAAACATCATCAATGATGAGATTAAGATCTACCGAAATGAGCATCATGCAACCTAGCTAGATCATCAAGATCGTGATCGCTGACGAGTTGAGGAGTGATTTCAGTTGTAGATCTTCCTTTCGCTGTTCAAATTAAGTCATCAGTTAGTATCGCATAATGGAGATGTGGTGTGGAAGATCTATTTGGATTTGGGGAATTAATGCCAAGCAGCTAATTTGCATATTCTGTTCGTCTGTCTCGCTGTATAATGACTTCACCTTGCGTAAATGATGGTGCCTATAATTTGTCCCATCAATCAGGTATATACACATGTGAGTGTGTGTTATCAAGCAATTCGTATGTATGAGTGTATAACCTTGTCATTTTGCTGAAAAAAATCAATCACGATCTGTTAAATTCATTGATAGCTAGATTTAACGATTTGTGTGTTCTTCAAGTGGCGGAACATGTATGGTGTAAGTTATGAATTATCGTACAGTTCTATTTCTTCGATTATATAAAATAAAAGTATATATATAATCATTGTCTATTTCAATTTTAATAGGTATCTATGGTACCTGCAGGTATCATGGATACTATTAAAAAAAATGTTATTATGTACTTATTTCATATATGATCGATAATATGGAGCTGTACGATAATTCAGAATTTACCTTAACCTATTTTGATTGACATAATCGCATCAACAGTCGATAAATAATATACTATATAAGCAAAAATGAAAGTGAACAGGAAATCAAATTATAATGGTCAGAGGCCTATCGATGCAAAAAATATCCGATACCTCGAGAAGAAAGCAAATAAGTATTGATTCTACCAATCATTAAAGGTTAACGAATCATAACTGCAATCAATGCATTGGCTCAATAGACTAATAACAGTGAATGTCTGTACTGAGTGCCTCTGATAGGGCTTTAGACACTTCCATGGAAGTGTTATGGCTTCTTATATTGTTATGGTATTGGGACCTTGTTTCAATACTGTTATTTGGATCAGTAATACTGTTCCACTCTGATGTTCTATTAATGTTAAACAAATATGTTAATTTGATAAAGGAAATGTTAAATTAGTTACTAGTAACTCACAGGTTGAAGAAGATCTGTTTTGGCTACAGATACTACAAGGTGATAGTGACGTAATTTCTCGGGTTATTGGAGGCTACTGCTCTGTGTATTATTGCTTATGATCTCATTGTTACGGTAATAGTGGTAATAAGCTCTAATACACTCACTACAATGGTATTAGCAAATGTGTACAGGTGTGGGGTATGGACGTGGTTATGGACCCACTGT
>CANNZV010002737.1:0-86274 GCA_947561585.1 Caprella mutica | reverse complement strand
CCAACATTTCCCCAATTTATCAACCGAAAATTAGTGGTAGCATAAGAATAAATAGCTAAAAATCCACTGACTTTGCCAGAATATTATTTTTGAAGGGGAAAAAATTCCACTAACATGTCGGAATTTACCACAAAATGTCGAAATAGAGACTGGGAGGTCTCTTATTCTGTTACTCTCGAGAGTATCAATAATTGGAATAAGAATATATAATTTTGGAATCATAGATACCACATTAAAGGATTTAAGCAGAAGAATTTTTTCGTTTTTTTACTACTAGTTCTTCGCAAATGGATCACGTTTATATCAATTCTTTTAATAAATAAAATATGCAAAATTAATGTATAATCATTAATATTATCATTTATTAGATTTTATATTTATAAAATACCAATGCAAATATTCTTTAAAACTAAAAAATAGTTTTCTGGTCCATTAACTTTACTAATTAGATTTATTTCTGGTCCGCTAACTTTACTTGGTACATATCTCCAAGTAAATTATTATGGCTCATAAACTCACCATTTGTCTATAAATATCACCAAATTTCTCTCCATAATGATCAAATTACCATAAATTCTCTCCATAATGATCAAATTACCATAAATTCTCTCCATAATGATCAAATTACCATAAATTCTCTCCAAAATAACATTATAGCATAGAAGAAAATTAGATATTCCTCACCATTTGCAATTGAAGGGCTCAAAAAAACTCACAAACTCGCCATTAAAATGACTCACGGCAATTGCACAGCAGACTCACGGCAATTGCAGAGCAGACTCACGGCAATTGCAGAGCAGACTCACGGCAATTGCACAGCAGACTCACGGCAATTGCACAGCAGACTCACGGCAATTGCACAGCAGACTCACGGCAATTGCACAGCAGACTCACGGCAATTGCACAGCAGACTCACGGCAATTGCACAGCAGACTCACGGCAATTGCACAGCAGACTCACGGCAATTGCACAGCAGACTCACGGCAATTGCACAGCAGACTCACGGCAATTGCACAGCAGACTCACGGCAATTGCACAGCAGACTCACGGCAATTGCACAGCAGACTCACGGCAATTGCACAGCAGACTCACGGCAATTGCACAGCAGACTCACGGCAATTGCACAGCAGACTCCGGCAATTGCACAGCAGATTGGGGCAGTTGCATAGAAGATTGGGGCAGATTAACGGCAGTTGCATAGCATATTGGGGTTAGATTTTCTATGCACAGTTTATACAAAGGGTGAACTTGCGCACTGCGCAGTTTCACATTGGGTGTACTTGCGCGGTGCGCAAGTACACCGGGTAAGTGCCCAAATTCACCCGGTTTATCCCCACGATCTTTGCGCACAGATTTTCAATGATATCTATTGAACTTGAAGAGTTGAAACTTGATGTACATCTAGGTCTACCCTTCATCTATCTGCACACAAAAAATCAGATTGCTGACTCCTCTAGTTTTTTCGTAAAATCAAAGTATGCGGAAAATGCGCAAAGCCAAGCGGTCAGACGCTACCATTAATTTTCGGTAGCTAGATAAATTGTGAAAATGTTGATGGATCAGCCAATTACTGGAAATTTATGCCGCCACTCTGGAAAATAGCTTTGGCTAACAGATGAATTTTAGAGGCTAAATGCTGCGGATTATGCCAGTCTGTATTTGGTGCACAAAATCCCACTGACTTTTTCAAAAAAGCTTAAAAAATCCACCATGAATTTCCAATAATTTGGCTAATCCACACACATTTTCCAATATATGATTATATATCCACCAAAAATTAATAGTAACATAGGAATAAATAGCTAAAACTCCACCGACTTTGCCAGAATATTATTTTCAAAGGGGAAAAAATTCCACCGACATGTCGGTGGAATTTACCACGAAATACAGACTGGGCCGATTATGCAGTTCCCATTAATTTATTACTGTATTTTAAGGTTTGCTAAACTCCAATAGAGACTTTTTCCAGAGTGGAATTTTAAGGTGGAATTTTTAAGCTTTTTGAATAAGTCAGTGGGATTTTGTGCACCAAATACATTAGGTATATCCAGTCTGCAGAATGTGTCTCTTCTCCCACAGAGATTTTAATTTGAGAGACAGTTACTCTCTGACTCTCAGCAGCAGAATCAGAATCTCCAGCGGCTAAATTAATGGTAACATAGGAGTTAATTCAAAATCTCCCGCAGCAAGATCAATGGTAACCCATGTTTCAAAGTATGGACAAAGTCGCCAGTATACTGGCAACTTTTGAGGGGTGAAATAAGTTCAAAAACATGTAAATAACAATTAAATCACTCATAAAATAGTCTCAAGAGATGCACATGCATCAGACATGAAGCATAAAGATATTTTCAAGAGTAAAATCTTCACTAGGAAGTCAAATTTCTTCTTTAAAGTATCTTAAATGTGGCGACGCCGACCTGGATCCATTTTCTCACTAAACTGGCAACTTTCCTGCCAGTCTGTATTTCATGGTAAATTCCACCGACATGTCGGTGGAATTTTTTCCCCTTTGAAAATAATATTCTGGCTAAGTCGGTGGATTTTTAGCTATTTATTCCTATGTTACCATTAATTTTCAGTGGAAAAATGGATAAAATGTTGGTGGATCAGTCAAATTATTGGAAATTTATGGTTGATTTTTTCAGCTTTATAAAAAAGTCAGTGGAATTTTGTGCACCAAATACAAACTGGCTTTCCTGCCTCACTTTGAAACATGGATGGTAACATAGGAATTAATTCATAATTTCATGATCTCCCGCAGAGATCTCAAAAGTCTAAATTTCAATCAAAAACTCCCGCAGAGAGTCTTGGAAAAATGTTCCATATTCTGCAGACCGGCATTATATACAGACTGGTATGTTATACCTACATCACCAGTCTGCTAGAGTGGAAGAATAACTCATTTCAGATTGACTAGTAACCCAGTCTGTATTTCATGGTAAATTCCACCGACATGTCGGTGGAATTTTTCCCCATTGAAAATAATATTTTGGCAAAGTCGGTGGATTTCTAGCTATTTATTCCTATGTTACCATTAATTTTCGGTGGAAAAATTGGTAAAATGTTGGTGGATCAGCCAAATTATTGGAAATTTATGGTGGATTTTTTCAGCTTTTTCAAAAAGTCAGTGGAATTTTGTGCACCAAATACAGACTGGCTAGTAACTCTGTTAGAAATTTAGAATGAACAAAAATTACTCATTTTAACCCTAAAAAATGCAGAAATCAGTAAATTATTTTATAAATTTCAACTCCGCAGTGAAAACTAATGTAAAATAAGTCATTTAAGCTTCACAATTAGGCTTGTTGTGATGATAAACATCACTGATAGGAATGCATGAAGTTAGGAGTAACTCTGTTAGAATTTATGTTTTCCAGTCTGGCCAGTCTGCAGAATATGGAACATTTTTCCAAGACTCTCTGCGGGAGTTTTTGATTGAATTTTTAGAAATTGGAGATCTCTGCGGGAGATCTTGAATTAATTCCTATGTTACCATTAATTTAGCTGCGGGAGATTTTGATTAAATTCCTATGTTACCATTAATTTAGCTGCGGGAGAATCTGAATCTGCTACTGAGAGTCAGAGAGTAACTGTCTCTCAAAATAAAATCTCTGCGGGAGAAGAGACTCATTCTGCAGACTGGCTACATCATAATACAAATTATACCTACATCCTTTACTAATACTAAACACTAGTAAACAGGGTCAATCATTAATAAACTCCGTGGTCGAGTTGAGTATTCATGAGTAACTCTGTTAGAATTTGGGTTTTCCACTCTGGTTTACAATTTTACATCATTAGAATTTAGGTACATGTAATTTACTAATTTTCTGAGAACATATTGCAGAATAGAGGATTTATTGATATTAGATTCAGAAAGGTTTTGCAATCTGAGTCTGGCAAATATATCTTGCAAAATATATAACATTTATCTTATCTATGGATTCTATACCAAGTTTCTGAGACAAAATATCACAATAAAATTCCTACCTAGGTATATCAAAAATGAGGGAAACTCATAGTGCTAATAAAATGAAGATCAACTAGTTAAATAAATAATACCAAGATCCGTAACAATTCGATAAGAGGATACAGTCACTACAGTCACAGTGGTGGTTTTCGGCAATAGCGGCATAGCCTAATAGGTACCACTATGTTACTAGTTAGCTAATTGCCTATATAAATATAGTCACATGGTGGATGCCACCTCCTCTTCACAATTTCACCTGAAACTGTTTCCGGATAAATCCCCTCGGGGCAATTCAACATATTTTCCTAACACGCGTTAGGTATGGTTTGCAACAGTGACATCATGATTATTCAGAGCACAAGTGTATGCAAACATCGAGCTTCGCGCCTCAATTGTTTATGATAACAGTTTATTTCCGAGCTTTAGATTAGATAAAACAATTATGGAATAGCCCTGCTCTCTTGAATGTCTCCTACACGCCATTTTCTATTTTATTTTATTCAATAATGCTTATTTTTCTTATCATTTTGATGTAAACCACATGAAATTTGATAGCATATAATTAATTCCATATGCATTTAAAGATTTTTTGGAGCAAGTAAAGATACTTGTTTCAATTCAGGTCCGTTAACTTTATTTGGTTAAATTATAAAATATTTGACAAATAATTGGAATAAGCTAATATAATTTTGGAATCATAGATAACAAATTAAAGGATTTAAGCATAAGTTTTTTTCATCATTTTACTACTCGTTCTTCACAACTTCAAAATAGATCACGTTATTTATCAATTCTTTCAATTAGTGAAATATGCAAAATTAATGTATAATCATTAATATTTTCATTTATACAGTTGTATATTTATGAAATACTAAAGCAAATATTTTTTAAAACTAAAAAAAGTTTTCTGATCCGTTAACTTAAAATACTATGGCTTAATTTCTGGTCCGTTATTTTTACCAACTTCATTCTGGTCCGTAAACTTTACTTGCTCCGATTTTTTTATAATCAAAAGTACAAAACTCTGCAATACTCGTTCAAAATTATATTAGTTCAAAGAAAGAGAATTTACATCGTTTGTTTTGAATGTCAGCAAGGTAGGAATATTTTATCAATCATTAAATATCCGTATAAAAAATATACTAGGATAAACTTATTGTAGAAACGTGAGTGTACTTTAAATATACGGACTTCTTGGAAAAATTTGCAGCCTCGTCGGAGGCAGGACATGACTTTTTTTATAAAATTCAAATTGGAAACAAAGTGGTGCAATTGATATTGGCCTATAATTATAGATATCAATTTTGTTCACTTCAAGGAATAAACATTGGTATAGTCGTGTCAATTATATTCTTAAGCGCGCTCTTCACTAAAGGATGTCGAGAAAAAAAAAATTAGATACCTTTAAATCGTTTAGATTAATTTTAGTATATCCCTTGCAACACTTAACTAAATAAAAGAGCAATCTCAACGGAAGCGTTTGAGCAATGGTATTGACAGCAAAATCGATATCAAATACATATCTATATTGAAGATATTTATTAATTGATTATTGATACTACTATACTGTATCACTACTCTTTCTAAATGATGCAAATATATTTCACTCATTGTTTCTAAAATAGTAATCATAAAGAAACATGCACATCGATCAGATACATTTTAGATTAGCGATGCAACACTAATCTGAATTTAATAGCTAGCAAAACGTAAGAGTTTAAGTGCTGAAATAAACAGCAAATACGATTAACCAAAGATATTATTGGTATAACAATAAGATACACACCTCTCGACAATTTCTATTTTAAAAGTGCGTTGTAGCGCCATCTGGTTTCAAAAGCGGGAAATATAATTGAAATATTGTAAGGACAATCGAGGTATGTTGTGTGCGTGACGTCATAACAGAAACACTCTAAAATCATATTTAAGACAGTTGAAAACGTAACATTCTGGAGACTGTTTATTTAATTCCATTATAAAAAACAGTAATAAATCCATACATGTTTTTCACACTGCATAACCTTAATGTATGTCTGTTGCCTTGTTGAGGTCACGGTCACAAATAACTCTATTTGTGACAACAGCTCACGAAGCTGTACTCTTTAGTACTTACCCTAATAGGTATGCTAATATTGATAAGTAGCGACAATTGAGTGATTTGCGACGTGATGTAAGCAAGAGAACAAATTTAATGATAAAATTAGTTTTTTTTTTCAGGTTAAATAATTTATTAAATATATATTTATTTATTATGTTAAGACGTCACGCACACAACATACACCAATTGTCCTTACAATAATTCAATTGTGTTTCCCGCTTTTGAAACCAGATGGCGCCACAACGCACTTTTAAAATAGAAATTGTCGAGAGTAGTGTATCTAATTTTAGAAGAATATCTTTGCCTTAACTATCTTCATTTACGTTATATAAACAGGATGATTTAACAAGGTGCACTGTTTTACATTTTATTTAGTAACATTACCTACATTAAAGTGAAAATATCAAATTGGGGTCCATCAGAAGAAGCCCACGAAACAGAAGATGTGTTTACTACTATAGTCAGTAAATGATAGAGTTTCATTATCTGCAATTGTGCAGCGGTATTATCTGTTGCTGCTGAAACACTTGGTGGAACCAGGTCTTTGAAAGCCGTTGTTCTGGGAGTATCTCGCCCTTCTTATATTAGTAATTATTGATATGACTCCTCCCTTTAGCTGCAATTTCTCATCTTCTGTAAAATCCTTCACTGACGACAGCAATGACTGGAAAAATAAAGCAGTTTCGTCTGATTCCACGACTTTATCCTGTTCATTTAGATTATCAACTATAGGTGGTTCCACAGGTTTTTGTAAATTTTGTTTCTTCGCTTTTTTGACAACTTTTGGCTGAAATGGAATTTCTGAATATTCTGGTTCATCATAATAAAGTTGCATGATATTAGATTCGGTTTCTGCGCCCTCAATCGTCTTTAATATAAATTGCATTTGATTTGCATACAAGTACTTCCGTTTCTTTTTTCCAGATCCAGATGGAGCATGAATGTTTAGAAAATAATCTTTCCTGAAAGAATCCCGCATGCTCTTCCATTTCAGCTGAACCTTCTTACCTGCGAAAAATTTTTTTTATTGAAATATTAACTTTATAACAAACCGAATTACGTAACAAAATTACAAAATACATATTCACTTTCAGATACTTGGTCACTGGCATACGGTCGGTATATCAATATTGACAAGTCTGAACGTGTTTTGACAAGCCTGAACGTGTTTTGACAAGTCTGAACGTGTTTTGACAAGTCTGAACGTGTTTTATCAAGTCTGAACGTGTTTTGACAAGTCTGAACGTGTTTTGACAAGTCTGAACGTGTTTTGACAAGTCTGAACGTGTTTTGACATTAAGAGTAATAATATATCTTCACTGATATATGGCATATATTACATTCTAAATGTTTTACAGAAGTATATTGAGAACCACTGGAATAGCAAATTACATGAATTAGAAAAAAACACCCATTTCTTAAACATTTTTGAGGCAACACATCAGAATTATATATTAGCCTGCTAATTTGGGACTGCCTTATTAAATTTAAAAAAAAATTCCAATTGTGTTGCTAGCTATTTGATACCAACTACTGCTTTTCGTTAACTAATATTGGATCATACGGAAAGGACGTAGCTACTGTGATTAAACTATATTTAAACGATCATCTTTTCCCCAATCATTGCAGAGTGGCGAATTGAATATAACCCAAATTGTCACCCAATGAAAGCAGCACTGAAATTCCATTTGTATTTGCTACTGATGAGGCTTTAGGGTTTTTTGAAACAGTTTGAAGGCCATGAGCAGGTTGTATTTAAACAACTACATACGCGTACAAGAAGATACATATAATGTACGTATGGAATACTCACAACCAAGTGAAGGATCTTCAGTAGACCTCTAACTAGTACCTAACTGTATCTACAGAATTAGCAGTAGATATTATAAAAGTGAGTTAAATGCTTCATTATTTTATTCAAATTCGAGATGGATATCGAGTTCATGAAGAAACAAACAGCGATGGATTGCAAACTGTTGGAATTTTTGAAAAGGGAAGAGGAGCTAATCGAAAGAGACTTTTTGCAGATTATTTTCTAAGCGGTGCTGGTTAAGTACCATTGTAAAATATCTATATCTAATAATTACAGTAAAATTCCTGAGTTATTGGTTACTTCATAACTCAGAGCCACTTCACAACTCAGGGACACTGATAGTTTTCTATGATTAAAATCTTGGAGAAAACTATGGTTTTTAAAGGTCCCCTCCAAGCAAATATTTTTATTGCCTTATTCAACGATGCTAATGTTTCTTATCATTTTGCTGCAAACCGCATCAAATTTGGTAGCATATTTTTAATTTTATATGCTTTTAAAGATTTTTATAATCCAAACTGTACAAAACCTTTTCTATTTCCGACTTACTAATTTAAGAAATTTTCAGCCTTAAGAAAAAGAATGTACACCATTTGTTTTGATTGTCAACTAGGTATTAGGTTTAATAAATCCATTTAATATTCGTGTAAAGGTATAAAATTGGATAAACTTATTATAAAAACGTTTATGTACTTTAGGAAACAATTAATATATAAAATATAGGCCGAAAACGGATGGTTTGTTTATAAAATTCAAATTTGTAATCAAAACAAAGAGTGTACAATCTTCTTCTTGAGCATCAGATTAGTGATTCGCTCAATTGTTGCTCACAGAGTATTAAAAAACTTTAAAAACAAATTATATAATATATACTGAACCGAATTGTATGCGGTTTGCAGAATAATGATCGTAGACCTTAGTTCTATAATATTATGTTATAAATTCATTTTTTTACCAGAGCCTGGAGAGGACCTTTAAGGGATAACTAGTACCAAATTTTTCACGTCTATAATTTTCTATAATTTAAACATAGAAAATACTTCATAACTCGGGAACATTTCATAACTCATGTCCTCCATTACTCGAGTGCTTCATAACTCATTAGTTTTGTTGTACTTACATATATCAATTCTAGCTCGGTCATCTTGGATGTCTGCAAAGTCTTCCACCACATCTTCACAAATAACTCTCCAGGCATTCGCCTTCACTTCCCTATTCTTATAGTCACTGCAAGCTGTGTCCCACACTGACGGTTGCCTTTTGACCGCCATTATGATTTCTTCAGAATTAATGAAGTCCATTATTTGTCTGAAATAGAAATTTTATTTCTCAATAATTGGATAAACTGTTTAACTATTCTAGTCAATGTATTCGTAATCAATATATATCAAACATATTGAAAAAAATACAATTAGGTAATGTTAAAATATATATGTTTACACATATGCATTCAAGTGATATTATTTTTTATTGTCAACCCTACCACACTAACCAACATGATTACTAGATTCCTGAGTAATTATGAAATAACCTATGTACTGAACATATTTAGTTTAGTCTGCCACAAATGGCAATAAGTTTTCTATGCATCTCTATAGAGTAAATTAGTTCTATTTCATTGAAGAGGAGTTCTACCAGTGCAACTCTTCTATAACTAAGTCAAGTGCAGTGAACCATACTGATTATTAGAGTCATGAGAAATGATATACTTACCTTGTATAATGAATGTATTTTAAACAGATAGAAAATATAAACGTGTAGTGTGTCAAGTAAATGCTAGTTTTCTAGTCGTGTCTCAATTTCTCTAGAGTGAAATGAACTCTTTGTAGAGAACTAGCTGAAGTTTACTATATAGAGGAGTTCTGATGACGTACTACTAAGGTCCCTTTCACATGAGCGGTTTTCTCATACCGCAGCTGAAAAAAAGCTGCATGAAGAAAACGTTCAATCTTAGCGGACTTCCAAAAACACATACGCTTATTCAGACGAAGGCTTTTACTAAAGCTAGTAATAAATTCTACATCTGATGCCCAGCGTCTAATTTCTAAAAACTCAGTATAAATGTCATGCCAAAGATTTAGCCTCTCATTATGTTCAATGTTGACTTTCAATTTGGGGATGTAATCAGGCCACTAACTAGGTTAGCACAGACTAGTAAAGTAGATTTTACAATATTAATTGGATGTAACTTAAGAAGTCAAGAGAGATATAATTATAATAAAGTGAATGATTCACATGAATCAGGAGTTCCAAACCGGGGTCCGACTGAACCCGGTTTATAGTGAATCTTCACCAAATCATAGTGAATTGCTGCTATATTATAGTGAATCGTTACCAAATTCCTTTCGCATTTTACCGAATTACTATCAAATTATAGTAAATCAGAACATATCGGTTAGCAAATTGTTACTATTATAGCAATTCACTACCAAATTATAGAAAATCTACAACATCACAGCGGTTCGCTACCAAATTAAAGCGAACAGTTACCAAATTATATCGTGGCTCTAACTAAAATTGGAGCTAGTAAAGATAACGGACCAGAAATGAACCAAATAAAAATAACGGACCAGAATTTAACCAAGTATAAATAACGGACCAGAAATGAACCAAGTGAAGATAACGGATCTGAAATGAAGCTAGTAAAGATAACGGACCAGAATTTAACCAAGTAAAGATATCGAACCAGAAATGAAGCTAGTAAAGATAACGGACCAGAAATGAAGCTAGTAAAGATAACGGACTAGAAATGAAGCTAGTAAAGATAACGGACCAGAAATGGAGCTAGTAAAGATAACGGACTAGAAATGAAGCTAGTAAAGATAACGGACCAGAAATGAAGCTAGTAAAGATAACGGACCAGAAATGAAGCTAGTAAAGATAACGGACCAGAAATGAAGCTAGTAAGATAACGGACCAGAAATGAAGCTAGTAATGATAACGGACTAGAAATGAAGCTAGTAAAGATAACGGACCAGAAATGAAGCTAGTAAAGGTAACTGACCAGAAATGAAGCTAGTAAAGATAACGGACCAGAAATGAAGCTAGTAAAGATAACTGACTAGAACTGAAGCTAGTAAAGATAACGGACTAGAACTGAAGCTAGTAAAGATAACGGACCAGAATTCAACCAAGCAAAGATAACGGACTCTGGTCCGTTATCTTTACTGCATAACATTTAGCCAAACATCAAAAGACTACGCACAAAGATCGCATTCTTGTCATATTATCATTTATTACTGTTATCATCAAAGTGGATTATTTATGCATTTTTCCTACTACATACACCTACAGTTGGTACAAATATTAAAAGTATTTGAAATTTAGCAATTTGAGCTATGGCTATAGGGTCCGTAGTAAATTATAAAATGCTTAAATGGTCCACGAGCTGAAAAAGATTGGGAACACCTGATTTGAATAATTCATTTATATTGCTATTGTTCACCTGTATACCAATATTTAAATATTAGTTACCTGTCAAAAGAATCTAGCCTTTACTCTAAAAAATATATATTTATTGAAATAGGCCTGCATCAAAATTGCGTTTTAAACACTGCGTGAGAAAAAAGCTCATCTTGAGATGTGTTCAAACTCGCGTTTTTTTTAACGCTGATAGAAAAATCATGCAATCTTCCTTCTCTCATTTAGTAGGTATAACAATTATTAATAAATCTCAAACATTCAAGTGGACATGCACACAGAGAACCGAGAATTAGGGGGGAAAAGTAATTTGGAATGAAAATTGATAGGGTATGATCTGAATTATCGAACAGTTCTACATTTTCGATCACCAACAAATAACGAGTTAAAAGGTCATATTATATACTTTTCCTTACAGGCTTTCATGATCGAAGATGTGCAACTGTCCGATAATTCGTAACTTACCTAACTATTACAACTCTATGAATGGACTGAGACCCTTGTTACGTGGGTATAAAATTATAACCATTGTAGAAAATTATTTTTAATTTTCTATTTTTCGTCAAAAGTACGTATGCAATCCCAGCAGTGAAAAAAACGCTAATGTGAACAGTACAATAGGCATTCGTATCCTGCTAAAGTTCTAGCATTTAAAATATTACTCGTATTTTTGCAGGGGACTGAGTTAGCTATGTTGTTTTAGAAAAAAAAAACACTTTTTGCAATAAGCATTTTTTTTCCACTAGGGGTTATAAGAACGCGCAAGTGTGGAAGGGGGCCGTAGATTATAGTAATATGCACAGTTCTATAAGATTAGTGATTTTTTTTTTCAGAAGCATATTTCTTGAGTAATATTCAACAGACAGTCATTTCTTCCCATTTTCTGCATTGGAATATTTAATTTTTATCGAGAAAAACGAAACAAAAGCTGTTCCATGTGTACCATACATGTCCAGAATATATGAGTTATATGGGGTTATATTATGAATATTTTGAAACAATATAGAACTATAGAAATATGAACCTTCATAAAAATACCTAATAATAACATTAAAAATAATGCAATAGCAAGATGTAGTGAGAATGATTGAAACGTCACGTTATAATTATGTACGACTGCAGTCACTAAATATATAAAATTACTGTAAATATTACAAAAATTACTATTAAGTAATTTGAGTCTGTGGATAATTCATATCAATATGTTTCTCATATGCCATGAGCTAACATCTACCATGAGTTATTTAATTAGAAATTAACGCCATGCATGAACGTTTGGGCGTTCTCTCAGTGGCTCGTGCAGTTATTTTTTTCTGCGGTATGAGAAAAACGCCTGTGAAAAAGGAGGCTAAGGTATATTGTATAAAAAAATGCATTTCCTCATTAAATAAAAGTCCTATACACGCTAATAAGTAAGTATATATATTATGTTGAATACAAAAATATGGCTTTACATACCCTTTAACTCTATAGATATCCGAAAACAATCTGGGAGAAATGCGACCTTCCCACTCAACTACTTGATAGCAACTGACCCAGTTAGCGGCATGATTACATGCCTAAAGTGGAAGTCTACATTGAACACAATGGGGAGTTAAAACTTCGGCATGATATTGATGTCGCGATTTTTTCAATCAGATTATAAGCAATACATTTCTTACCATGATTAAAAACGCTACCTAGGCTACGTCTGAATCAATAAACGTATGTACGTATGCCGCTTTTTTTGCCGCAATGGCGCGTCATGAAAAAAATGTCCGTCTGAAGGAGGCTTAGAGACTAAAATAGCCATACCTACTTTGAATTAGCCTACCAACTCGATCTTCAAGCCAATATATATACCTAATATATATATTTACTCGATCTGTTTTCCACCCAGCATCTGAATAGAAGGAATAAAATGAAGCAAGTCCGTATTCCGAGTTATTTGAAGTCAAAATAACACAACCGTATTTATGAGTTACGAGACTCATGCCGCTCCGAAAATTACCGTTGAACTTACTAAATTAAAATGTCCAAATTCATCAGTTCATTCCAGGGGAGATTATTAGTGGTACCTTTCCTACCTATATCAAAATGCTGATTTTCATTATGAATGATTAGCGATTATGTAAATAGAGGATAGGTATGGTCTGTGGTCATATACTAGTTTTGGAATAACTAGCAGGCTATTAATTATCATTTTATTTGGATCTAGGTACCTACTGTCCTGCCTTTGACTCCTGTCCAAAATTAAAGGTAACATTGGGATAAATATGAAAAAGTCCTCTGACATTGCAAAAAAAAATGATTTTAGAGAGAAGAATTACCTAGGGAAAGTCACCTGACGTGTGACGTCCATGTTTCAGAGGCTGGCAAACTACAAGCCTAATTTTCACAAAAATTCTGAGTCAAGCTAATTTTTGCTTATTTTTGAAGATTGCAAGCCATAATTAACAGGGGAAACAGCCAGTCGACAGTCTGCAGAATATGTGACATTAAACATTTTAACAATTTTTGTGGTAACAATCCTTAATTTGAATAATAATTTCCTCCTATATTTTTTAATTTGTGCTTTATGTCCCCCACCAATTTTCGTTATTTTGACACTTTATATACCTAGGTAAAATGAGCCATTTTAGGATGTTTTTCAGGAATAGGTACCCTTTGTTTTGCAACTTGTGCGAATGCTTCGTTTTCGAGTTACCACTCTGCAAAATATGCATGAAGTTGTGAAGTTTATCCAGCGACTATTGAGGCACTGAAATAAGTCTCCTGAATTATCCGGTGACGAATTTCTAATTAATATTTAATTTCTATGTTCACAGTTCACTTGTAATTATTGGAGAGTATTTTGAGATTTTCAGCCATTTTCAAGCATTTTGGAGAGAAATTAGATAATCTTGGAGAGAAATTGCCCCAAAAAATAAAAATTAAATATCTGGACCAGTCTGCAGGAACTGGTAAAGTGTTCTCCAAGAAATTCTCTATTTTGACTTCTGTTGTCAGTAAAAGTAAAATACATTCTAATATAATATTGAAATATTATATATAGGAGGAAATTAAGGATTGTTCACACAGAAAATGTTAAAAATGTCTCATATTCTCATTATTCTGCAGACTGGTCGAAATATAGCGCAATTAAATTTTTGATAGGAATAACATTAACCCTTTAGTCCAAGTAAAATAGTATGTCTCATAAACTCGCCATTTTTCTCTCCAGCTCTCTCCAAAATTCGACAAATTCTCTCCAAAATTATCAAATTTTCATAAATTCTCTCCAAAATAACATTGTAGCATAGGAGTAAAATAGATAAAACTCGCCATTTGCAATTGAAGGGCTCAAAATAACTGTCACAAACTCGCCATTAAAATGGCGAGTTTGGACATGCTTTATTACTTGGCCTTTAGTGACCAGGTGGTCACTGTCTCCTTTCATTTAGTAGTCCCATGGGACCATATGTGTCCTCTTCAATTTTTTTTTTATAATTTAAAAAAAAAAAATTCTCATCAAATGATTTTCATGTCTAACCTCAAAAAAGTGGCTCACTAAAGGGTTAAGTTAGTAGAACACACAAGGCTTTTCTGCCTTTTAGATTTTTGTGACATGAAATCTTGGTGCCATGCCAAGTAAAATAGTATGTCTCATAAACTCACCATTTGTCTCTCCAGCTCTCTCCAAAATTCAACAAATTCTCTCCAAAATAATATTGTAGCATAGGAGAAAAATAGATAAAACTCGCCATTTGCAATTAAAGGGCTCAAAATAACTGTCACAAACTCGCCATTAAAATGGCGAGTTTGGACATGCTTTATTACTTGGGTGCCATGAAACCGTTAATGTAGTTCAGTGTTCACTGTATACGCTAGTTTGTTGTACTGCACACATCATAATTGTTTAATGACCTGGCAGGGGGGTGGCATGCCCCCTGATTTAAACCAGTTTGTATTTGGTGCACTGAACTCCTCTGACTTTTTCAAAAATCTGAGAAATAGCTGCCAATATTTTTCATCAATTTGTCTAGTCCTCCAACATTTTTCAAGTTTCCCCTCCAAAAATTAATGGTAATATAGGAATTAATAGCTAATTATCCTCCGACATTGCAGGAATTTTTTATTGAGAGAAATTGAATATCTGCCGACATATCATTGAAATTTACCACCAAATACAATCTGAAATAAACTGCCCCAAACATAACCTAACCTATCGAAAACTTAATTGCGCTATATCTCAAATACTAAGCGTTTACAACAAATTATATGTGAATGCTGGTAGATTAACAGCTTCTTAGATAATGAATTGGTTGTCATTATCTAGGAATTTACCCAATTTCTTTTAATAGAACAAAGAAAAATTACTGTTAAGTGTTAGTAATTAATCTGGATGACTAAATTTCATGATAAACCTGATTTTTTGTATCTTCATTAGCTAGGAAATTAATGAGTGTGTGATATTAAATTACCTTTTTGATGCATAGATAATTTCATCAACTAGAGTATAACAATTGGAATGTCAAATAATCAATCTCCTCACAAGAAGGTTTCCGACTCTGACACCGATAAAGTCACTCAGCTGCTAGAGAAAGCCGGGTGTTTGGAAAAATTTGAGGCTTTGCAGGTAAGCAATTCATTTGATAATATTCAGAAACCCTCTGTGGAGGACACTATGTAGAAAACATCAAATAATGTTTAAATTTGTTCTGTATAATCATATTCTGGCAATAAAAGGCGTACATAAAATGTAGGCTATGCCACAGCGATTTTAGATTTTGAACCACCAAAGTTCTTCCCAAATGACATTTGACTTTATATAAAAAAAATAGTTTTTTTTTTAAACCCTATTCTTTCTCAAGAAGGTTAATTATCTTAATATTGATTACCTACAACATGTCTTGGTGTTAAAGTGACTCCTTTTTGTTTTAGGTCTTTTTCAGATGACCTGATAGAATTAACCCTTTAGCGGCCACTCACAGATAAACTCTTTCAATTTGTCTAGATTTTCAGTGTGTTATTATTTACCTTTTTAAGGCATTTTATTCTTGTGTATTTTTTCATATTTATTTTGAAATAAAATATTTGTTCTTTAGAAATTCATATTTTTATGGATTATTTGAAAGACAAAGATGTTGGCTATTTCCTATGATGTATTAATAGAGTATAACTAAGAATAAATTAGTAAGGTATAACTGAAGCTAAACATGTGTTCAAAATAATGAAGTTGACATAAATCTTACCATTTTCCACAACTCTACCTTATTTAGTTTCTCAAGAAAATTAATATACTCTATCTTTAATGTAGTATATTGATATCCTTAAAGAGAAAAATCTACTTTTTCTTCTAATTTTCAGTTCAAAATTATATTGAATGTCCTGGATCCTGATCTCTATTTCTTTTTGGATTATATAACTGTTTACTAAGTTATAATATATAATAAAATTTCTACCATTTTCATCCCGCAGTTCTGCCAGTTTGATAAGAAAGATTGGAGACTGTGTCAGAAAGAAGTGGAAGATTTTCAGCTTTGTACAAAGGGAAAGAATATGAAGCCTATGACTACAAAAATTGAATAGAGAGACTATAGCTACTGTTGAAATTAAGCAATAGTTCTAGGTTACAATTTACAGAATACACTACAGATAAATTGCAATTTGATCTGCAATCTAGTAAATTATTGTGACTTCACTATGGAATCTGATAATTCAAGCACGAGAAAAATAAAAATTATGCGACCGGACAACCCCTTCAATGACCCTTACAATGTCGGTCTGTACTCTGGTGCTGCAATTGGTTTTGCTTCCGCTTATTTATTTGCCGGTCACTTGCTGCCACATGTAAGAAGAATACTTCATGCTGTCTACAATGGAAAAAGCAAATTAGCACTAGTTGTTAGAGAAGATTTAAAAATGAGCAAAGGTACTGTCTAATATTTATATACTAGATGGCTAGAATTTATTTATAATCAGATAATATTTGCATTATTTAGAATGGTGATATCTGAAATTACTACTAAAAACAGGAGAGTAAATATGAATCTCATCAATTGAAATTTATTCTAAATTGCAAATTTTGTTAGATATGCACTCACTGAATAAATTTCCTGAAATCATCAAAATTACTTCATATCGATATTTGTATTATCCAGAGGTTATACAAAGGTTTCTTCAAGCTTTCGAATAGAAAAATTTCTATTCATCATCGGGACAAGGGTTTAAAACCTGCTCCTACCAATGCATTTCGTATATAGTTTCAATAAAATCTTGACAATATAGATTTCCTGTTCAGTTTAATTTTTTTCAAACAAATTTATGTTTGTGTAATTTAGTCCTTTCTCGAATCTTAGGTAAAATAGCAAGTCAGTGTAGCCATGCCACCATGAAGATGCACAAAAACCTGCTCTCACCCTTCACTCGTTATGGAAATGGAAAAGGTATCCTTTCTGCCTGGGAAATGAATGGGGAACCTACAATTGTCCTCAGAGTTGCAGGAATGAAAGAACTAAAAGAAGTTGTTGATGTGAGTGTAATTCTCTGTTAGACATTGAAATATTAGGTAGAGTATCTAGCAGAGTTTCAATAGTGTTGAAGTAAGATATTTACCACATTAGCTAACTTTTAATTTAAACCTTTTCATTTAAATAAATAAAAGTAACCATTTCTCTACTAAGATTATCTTAAAGAAGAATTTTTATATTTCTTTCAAGATATAAACTTGTGACCACCGGTGGTTCATGCAGCAGTGTGAGAATCACTATAGTTAACGTTTTTTTTTTCCATTTCCAGAAAGCTAAAGAATGCAAAGTTCCTACTTTCGAAGTCCACGATGCAGGCAGAACAGAAGTTCCTGAAGGATCGTTGACTGTTCTAGCTGTTGGACCCTATCCCATAGACGTCATAGATAGAGTAACGGGACATTTAAGAACCTTGTGAATTTTAATCTAAGAAATTATGTACAGTTAGTATATCTGTGATTTAAATAAAACTTTAAAAGTTACGTTAGTTTAATCAATCCACCTCTAAATTCATTTTTTGACAATTTTTTGAATGGAAAGATAAATTGCCCAAATTAATCACATGATAGAATCATTAGATGTGAATATGTTGGCAGTTTGCAATAGCTACTATCTCATCCCTTATTCAGCCAACCATATCATTTACATTAATACGTTGACCGCGATGTGTACCAATATGTACACGGAGAACTTTCCAAACCGGCGATGTGCACATATATGGTACACGCAAAAAATTTATAATATCTTTAATTAGATGTTTATCAGTTTATACTACAAATTTTAAGGAATGGTGTACCATGACAAGAAGATAAATATATAAAATGAATATAAATCATGAAAAATACTTATATAACTATAATCGGAATTAATGTAATTCATGTTTAAACCTATCACCGGTAAAGCAAACATGCTGGATCAGCAATCGCAGTCAACGTGTAAGAGAGTTCATTCACAAATAAAGTTAGAGAAAGAATATTATCAGTCATGGCTCATTTTGGGTAGAAACACGTGCGTCACATCTGCAAAGGATTTAATTAGACTAGACTTTAATTATTATATTTTACGAGTTGACAGCAGGGCTGCGGATTCTGTACATAAAATGATAGACTCAGACTCCTTTATTTTGAATTTTATCGACCCAGGCTCCAGCAATTCTCAGACTCCAACAAGCAAAGCAGTTTTAGAGCATTTTAATAAGTTTGAGTCATTGGAGTGTTCAGGCATATGAATATTGATTTATTTTATAGCTATGAGAAGTTGTGAGTTCTTCTAGGATATTTAACCTGATGAAAAACTAATAAAATGCATCTAATTTTATGTAACTTATAAGTTATATCTATAGCTTGGAGTCAGTAGCTATAAATATTAGACCCCTGACTCAGACTTAGTTAGTGTTAGTGAACAAAAGGTATAGAAGTGGACTGTGTGTTATAGCAAACTGTGATGGACATATAGCATAAGCCATCCCCACCTCAAGAACTTAAATTAAGTGGTTGTCAAAAAAGACAAAGTTCAAAAATCACGTACGTAATTATTAGGGTTGTGACAATATGTGTTTAATATCATAGATCTTAAGAATATCAGACGAAATGAAATAGTATCGAATACTACATACCGCTGGTGTAGAACCATTCAATACTCTTTAATTCTCTCAGTCTATAATATTTTCAGGGTCTATGAATTTAAAAGCATTTTGTCAGAACCATAGTAATAATTTAAAACACCAATATTGATATAGCATTTTGCAGCTGCATTATCAAACTCACAGGATTGAAGAAAACAATCATTTATATGAAAAGTTTCTATTACATTCTAAATAACTAATCTCTCCTTAGAGTCTTCCTCTCCTCAGCAATTCCCTGCTTGGTCACAGTGTGAATGATGAACCCGTCACCAGTCTTCACGTCCCTTTCTGCCGCTGAAATGAATGCGTCATGCATCAGCTGGTAGGCAAGGTCCTGGGAAAGAATGTACACAATAAAGAAGCTGGAATACACATGAGAGTTGCAAGGCAAATGATTTTGAAGCAAGATTAAATTATATTTTTATACATAAGTTGATATTTAGTAACAGTACCATTATAAAAAAATTACAAGATGCTTGGCAAAACCTATGTAGCCAATATAGTTGTAGAAGAAGAGAGAAGACTGCATTTATTTAGTAATATGCTTATTATATAAGTTTTATCTAATTAGTCATTTATCTAAAAGAAGTTACTATATTATGACTGAAAAGAAAGAGCTTCCAGAAAGTTTTTAATTTACAATAAAATTGCAACTTCCTTTTTATTTTTATGAAATACTCGATACCAGCTTTATTCATATTGTATCAAAATAGAATTATAAGAATATTTGTTGCAAATCATTTCTAAATTACATTTTTAGCCCTTAACAATGACCACAAACCTTAGTGATTGTAGGTGGGGCAGTGTTATCCATATTCTTAGCCCCGAGTTGATTATCAAGCAGAGGCTGAATTTGGGACACTGATGCGCCAGCTGCGCTGAACTTGAGTTTCTCCATGTGACCCACAGGGTCGTAATGGTACACCACACCTTCACCTGAGAAAAGAAAATATACAAATAGTCAGATAACTTAACAGAAATTTGACTCATGTTGGTGAAAAATGGATCAAGATAAAAAATGAGCTATGAATGCTATAAAGTTGATAAAACGGTCTAATATGCTGGCGAAGAAAAGGGTATGTGTAAAGTGAATCTTTTCATTGTATAGGCATTAAAGGAGTAAAGTAAAGAGTTCAAATCACTATCTTATATCAGGGATTTACTGTAGCTAAGCACTAGCAAACTTTGAAAGCATCTCAATAGCTGCTTTTTGACTTGCACCTCTTTTTCAGGCAGCACGATTGATATTAGGAAAGAAGGTTTAATAGATTTAAAGGGTGTGGAAAATTATATCCATTCAATTTAATGAATGTTAAAATACCTATGTGAGCTAAATTTTTCAGTGTTATAAAATATAATAAGCTTCAGGTTTCATCCTTTATTCAACATAATTTATTTTTAATAACAAGTATGACTGATAGATGCCCAGCCATTAATGAGTTCCATCACAGACAAGAAACATTCTTGAGGTAGTGAAGAATCTAAAAAGCTCCCAAGATTGACTGTTAATTTCACGTTTATCAGCTAGCTATTTACGAAAATATCACATTTTTTAAATTGACCAAACATTTGGTCCATACCTTGTTTTGTGTGAATAATTCATTATTTCATATAATTTTAATTATTGTACAGTACTCCACACTCACCGTTTTCATCAAGTCCTATGACCATGTTGGAGACATAGTAGGGGAAGAATCTCCTGTGGTAAAGCATAGTAGCAACACACTGAGCAATGGCAGTGGTACTCATCTGGTCCTGATGCTCTTGGGAGTACATCTGATGAGAAATAATTACTAAATGAACCATTAGACTCAAAAGTAGATATTAGAATTATAGAAATCATCCTACAATATTTATCAAATTGAGAGAATGAAAGATCTAGATAAATACATTTCTTTCAATTCTTTGTTATATCATGATTACAGGTTGACTAATTTGTTTGAATTTAAGAAAAATACAATCAGTAATTTTGTTAAATGTTATTGAAAAACAACATGAAAACAATACAACTAAAGAATCTTCAGTGTGAAGTGAATCACTCACCGTGAGTCTAACTTTGAGTTCTTTATTCAAAGTGAGTACGTCAGCCCAGCAACCAGTAGACGCTATCATGGTCTTTGACGTGAGGGGGAACACCTTAGACTGGTTACGCGAGAGGATGCTAGAGCCACCCACCAGCCGTGCATCACTCCCAACCATCACAAAATCATCTCCTCCAATGGCAACAGTTGTGCTGAAAAAAGTCATACAAGATATAATTGTTAAATCCATTAAAATAGTTACAATTGTTGGTAACAACAGTAATCATTGGTTTATCAAGATGTTGAATGTTATTCCTTACACATTTCAATCAATTTGTCAAAGAAACAACTAATAGTATCAACATTCAAACCAATTAAAGTATAATGTTTCAGAGGCTGGAAAATTGTAAGCCAATTTTGAGCCAAAATTTCACAAGAGTTCTGAGCCAAGCCAATATTGGCTCATTTTTGAAGATTTCAAGCCAAAAATATTAAATTAACATGAGTACATAGGAATTAATTAATTTTTTTAAAGCCAATTAGACACATATCTGAGGGCTGAGTTCAGACTGTTTGTGTAATCTGAGCCAATTGGTGAATGTATATGGTAAAATAAATTTCTAAACAAATAAACATATTTATTTCCTTAAAATAGAAATGATGGGTGATAACAGATTACAGAACTAAGAAGAGTACCAGACATTTGACTATTTAGTATTATAATTTATTCAATAATTTATTAGAAATTGAATTGGATACTAGGTAGCCAGTCTGCAGAAGATGGGAGATATTCTCTAAGAACAATTTTGAATTAATTCCTATATTTGCATTAATTTTGCTATGAACACTTCTGAGAATATGGAACATTTTTTACATTTTCTGTGCAAACAATCCTTAATTTCCTTCATGATTAGATGTATTTTATAATTTTACTAAGAACAATTCCATGTTTCAGAGGCTGGAAAATTGTAAGCCAAAATTTCACATAAGTTCTGAGCCAAGCCAATTTTTAGAGATTTCAAGCCAAAATTAACATGGGAACATAGGAATTAATTCAAAATTTGAAGCCAATTAGACATAGTATCTGAGTTTTGACCTTTTGAAATCTAAGCCAATTAATTGGCTTTAACTGACATAGGGTCACGCAGGTAAATTGCGGCCCTTTAATTATTAATTACGGCCCTCTCAAGAGAGTATCAAAAACATTCTGAACCGAAATTACATTAAAATGGCATAACTATCAAAAAAACAGCAGTGCATGCTATAGGTAATTTATTAATTTAAGTTTTTAACGAGTGTTTTGAAGCTATGATGTTTCTGTTGTTAGAGCTAAGTTAGTTAGTGGCTAAGTCATATTGCATACAATAAAAAGTCTAAAAGGTATGGTAAAAGAGTAAAATAATATAATTAGGTATATAAGGTTGATTTTTAAGTTTTTATTCAATAAACCAATTCACCTTCATGTCATGATGTCAATAAAAAATTGCAATTTATTTGGGATCATTTCCCGTTTTTTCGAGTCAGTCAGTTAAAATTAAGAACTTATCTAACTAGTAATTAGGCACTCACCCTCCATTATCAGCATATGGACTGAATCTATGTTTTCTTGGGTCACGTTGATAATCAGATTCAGTCATATTATCATATTTCATCTTACTTCAAATTGTATTTCTGTTTACACAAACAAAACTTTTCAAGCCGAATGACTTCGCAAATGTTTTTACCGAGTGTGACACTAAGATTGAAAGAGAGATAGAGAAGTAACTGAGAAAAAGCACAAGTAGAGTTATTAATGCAAATAATCAACTTATGGCACCTTACGTTTCTATTATATATTTTTTCTAAAAGTTCTTATACCAATATCAATTTAATATATGCATACTTATTTTATGAAAAAGGTGGCTTGTTAAACTTAAGGGTTCCTTCCAAGCAATTTTTATTTAATCGTTGCCTTTAATCCACGAGGCTAATGTTTCTTATCACTTTTCTGCAAACCTCATCAAATTTGATGGCATAATTTAAATGCTTCAAAAGATTTTTATAATCAAAACTATATAAACCTGTTTACTTCCGACTTGCTAATTTTCACTCGGAAGAAAAAGAATGCGCACCATTTGTTTTGATTGTCAACTAGGTATTAGGTATAATCGATCCATTTAATATTCGTGTAAAGGTATAAAATTGAATAAACTAATTATAGAAACATTCATATACTTTAGGAAACAATTAATATCTTAAACGAAAGAAGGCCAGAACGCATCGTTTGTTTATAAATTTGAAATCAAAACAAAGGGTTTACAATCTTCTTCTTCAGTGTCAGGTTAGTGATTCGTACAATTGTTGCACACAGAATATTGAAAAGCAAATAATAAAATATATACTGAACTGAATTGTATGCGGTTTACAGAATAATGATCGTACACCTTAGTTCAATAATATTATGTAATTAACTCATTATTTTACAGAGCCTGAAGAGGACCATTAAACGATTACTTTTGGATATTTTTCATTTATAATATAATTCAAGCAAGGTATATTATTTATAAGGTAGAGTATTGTGCAGGTTCATATCGAGATGATCACAGTTTTGTTGTGAAAGACGTACGCTTCGGTGACCCGGGATAAATATTTTTACATAGAAGTAAGGTATGTTATTCATTCTTTTTAGAATCGAATGGTTTAACTTCTTTTTATTTGACTAAAGTTGGTGGGTTCGGCATTACCTTGATTATTCTCAAGATATATTAACTTAGAAGGTATGCTAAGCTTCTCTAGCTCTTGCTACGAGTTTTAGACTCTCCTGCGCATTAACAAATACGAACGCACAGATGTGACCCTGCAATATTACATTATATACAATAACATACTGTACAGCAGGTTTAATAGTTATTTGTATATAAAGATTTTGCCCTGATTATTTGTGCAGCGTACGGACGCCATGAAAATGTATTTTATCTGCTGTATAGCAAGGCTTATAGACTGCAGTCTATATGAATCTTGCTTTATACTGCATAGCATATATTGAATGTTATCTAATAATGCAGGGTCACATATGTGCGTATTTGTTTGTGCGCAGAAGAGTCTAAAATTCACATCATACCTTGTAAGTTAATGTATCTTAAAATTAAGTGACCTTTAGCAATATTGAGAACTAATTGAAATTTAAAACAACTTATTTTTGCAACCACAATTTTCGATGAGCCATATAATGGTGACCTTCGTGGTCCTAAACAGAATGCCATTGTAAAAGTCCCTTCTACACAAATCAATTAGTCTTAAGATACTTATCATTTTACTTATTTCACGCTTTTACAAAACTCTACAATAAGTTTTACTTGAGACTTGCTATTTTTCGGTTCACAGAAAAAGAGTTTACCCAGTTTGGTATGTATAATTAATCCAATATTAAATATTCGAATATATATAAAATATAAGAAACTTATTATAGAAACGTTTATATTTAACTTCAAAAAATACCTCTTAAACAGAGGCTGAACACATAATTTTGGTTCATAGAATTCAAATTCTAAATCAAAACAAAGAGTGTACAATCTTTTTCTTCAGGACTCCTATTAGTGTCTCGTTCAATCGTTGTAATAGAGTATGGAAAACTTCAAAGCATATAAAAACCATATTCTTTGATAATTAATTATATTCTTATACCTTTAGTTCTATACTATTATGGAAGTCTTTTTCTCGAAGCATGGAGAGGATCGTTTAGATAATTTCAATATATAGTTACTGCAATTGGATAATTAGTTTCGGTGTGACAACGGTAAGGTTACCAGTCATTTTTAATTTCAAAAGAAGCTAGAACCATATCTTATTTTTCGCTTATTTAGAAAGAATCTCACATGCATACGTTATCAACTCATCTCACAAAAGCAGAGTGCGAAATCTTCTTTGCGATCAATTTTTTTTTAGAGAAAACATATGCAATGGTGAATAAAACTGATCCATTACCAATAATGCTATACAATACCTACTTAGAAGAAACACTGAAGGCAATTAACTCTGTTTTTAATGGAAAAATATTCATTTTAAACAACCAAACAAAATTAATTAGGCTTACCTATTACTATTCATTCTACTTAACAATGAACAAATCTTGATTTTGATGGACATGTCACAGGCTGCTCGTGAGATAAATTATTTCATCTATCATCATCTCTATATATTTGAGAGCAATATTAAATCCACTCTTAAATAGGGGAGGGGGTAATTTTTTTGTTAACCTCCAAGCAAATTTTTTATTGCCTAAATCAACGAGGCTAATGTTTCTTATTATTTTACTGCAAACCCCATAAAATTTGGGAGCGTATTTTAATTTAATATGCTTTTAAAGTTTTTTAAAATTAAAACTCTACAAAACCTATTTTACTTCCGACTTACTAATTTAAGACATTTTCAGCTTGAAGAAAAAGAATGTACACCATTTGTTTTGATTGTCAACTGGGTATTAGGTTTAATAAATCCATTTAATATTCGTGTAAAGGTATTTAATTGAATGAAATTTTAATAGAAACGTTTTATACTTTAGGAAACAATTAATATCTAAAATAATTCAAATAAAGGCCGAAAACGCAAAGTTTCTTTATAAGATTCAAATTTGTAATCAAAACAAAGAGTGTACAATCTTCTTCTTGAGCATCAGATTAGTGATTCGCTCAATTGTTGCTCACAGAATATTAAAAAACTTTAAAAACAAATTATAAAATATATACTGAACCAAATTGTATGTAGTTTGCAGAATAATGATCGTAGACCTTAGTTCTATTATATTATGTAATAAACTCATTTTTTTCCCGGAGCCTGGAGAGGACCTTTAACTTAGAAGGTATGCTAAGCGCCTCTAGCTCTTGCTACGAGTTTTAGACTCTCCTGCGCATTAACAAATACGAACGCACAGATGTGACCCTGCAATACTACATTACATCTTTATATACAATAATATATTGCACAGCAGGTTAAATAGTTATTTGTATATAAAGATTTTGCCCTGATTATTTGTGCAGCGTACAGACGCCATGAAAATGTATTTTACCTGCCGTATAGCAAGGCTTATAGACTACCTTGCTGTATACTGCATAGCATATATTGAATGTTATCAAATAATGCAGGGTCACATCTGTGTGTATTTGTTTATGCGCGGAAGAGTCTAAAATTCACATCATACCTTGTAAGTTAATGTATCTTAAAATTAAGTGACCTTTTGCAATACTGAGAACTAATTGAAATTTAAAACAACTTATTTTTGCAACCACAATTTTCGATGAGCCATATAATGGTGACCTTCGTGGTCCTAAACAGAATGCCATTGTAAAAGTCCCTTCTACACAAATCAATTATAGTCTTAAGATACTTATCATTTTACTGTAAACCACATGAAATTGCATAGCATATATTTATTTATTCTTATTTCACGCTTTTACAAAACTCTACAATAAGTTTTACTTGCGACTTTTCGGTTCACAGAAAAAGAGTTTACCCAGTTCGTTTTGAATATCAATGAGGTAGGTATAATTAATCCAATATTAATTATTCGAATATATATATAAAATATAAGAAACTTATTATAGAAACGTTTATATATAACTTAAAAAAATACAGCTTAAACAGAGGCTGAACACATAATTTTGGTTCATAGAATTCAAATTCTAAATCAAAACAAAGAGTGTACAATCTTTTTCTTCAGACTCATATTAGTGTCTCGTTCAATTGTTGTAATAGAGTATGGAAAACTTCAAAGCATTTAAAACCTTATTCTTTGATAATTAATTATATTCTTATACCTTTATTTCTATACTATTATGGAAGTCTTTTTCTCGAAGCATGGAGAGGATCGTTTAGATAATTTCAATATATAGTTACTGCAATTGGATAATTAGTTTCGGTGTGACAACGGTAAGGTTACCAGTCATTTTAATTTCAAGAGGAGCTAGAACCATATCTTATTTTTCGCTTATTTAGAAAGAATCCCTACGTTATCAACTCATCTCACAAAAGCATAGTGCGAAATCTTCTTTGAAATCAATTTTTTTTAGAGAAAACATATGCAATGGTGAATAAAACTGATCTATTACCAATAATGCTATACAATACCTACATGGAAGAAACACTGAAGGCAATTAACTCTGTTTTTAATGGAAAAATATTCATTTTAAACAACCAAACAAAATTAATTAGGCTTACCTATTACTATTCATTCTACTTAACAATGAACAAATCTTGATTTTGATGGACATGTCACAGGCTGCTCGTGAGATAAATTATTTCATCTATCATCATCTCTATTTATTTGAGAGCAGAAATAAATCCACTCTTAAATAGGGGAGGGGGTAAATTTTTAGTCAACCTATTAATATTTATTTCTCACAGACCATTAAATTGCTTTATTCATGGTAGTCAATTGAATAAATAAACTGTGCACTCCGAGAAAAGTAAAAGCTACTAATTGAAGAACCATCTAGTATTCATCTGATTCAACTACATATCGCTTGTTTTTCGACAACACTGTCATAACTACAAAAAAGCTATTTATTAGGAGTCATTTTAGTACCTTTAATGTACTATATTTAATGGTATACCGTTGGGACATTTAGCCTCTAGCGGTAATTTACGAGCTATGATTATGAACCTTTTACCAAACTAATTAGCATTTTATGATTTATCTATGTCTATTGGATAACTTGAAAAATACATGTTTTTGTGTTGAGGTTATTCCTGCAAACAAGCGATATAAGCTAGATTATTCTCAATATAATACCGATTACTTGTGTGAAGTAATAAATAAAATTCTTTATTTAAGCTTAAGTTCAGATGTTATATATTAAGAAAAACACAGTGCAGCTAGCCACTAAGTTGAATTAGGTTCAACATACACAGATCCAATAGCCTAAGTGATGAATAGCAAATAATTCGAAATCCTACCAGATCACTTATTACTCTTCAACAAAACAAAAACGCAAAGAAATGCACTTTGTAAATCAACCTAGTGATGAAGAAGTCATTTGGCCAGATTTTGTTACACAGGAGGAAGGAAATCAAAGAACAGATTACTTTTCCAAGAGATTTACTTAGAAGAAAAATCCGAGGATCTTTCCACCGAGATGTTTCTTCTTAGCTTCTTCATGGTCCATGATGCCTTCTGAAGTGGTCAGCACGACGTGTCTGCAACAAACAAATAGAGTCAGTTTATAATTTTAGAGTTTATAGGACTTAATAGTTTTCATAAAAAGAGGGAGGGGTCTAAATACAAAGCGTGACTAAATGATACCTTCAATATATATATATATATATTTTCAACGTAATTAACAGAGTAGCACGCTCTTAAAAGATTGCGCTGTGCGTTATTAAACCACTTCAACCACCTAATACAGCGTGTGTTAATAATATCCCCCTGTCAGGTCATTAGAGAATCATGAGGTGTGCAGTACAACAAACTACATTACAGCCATTTATTTCGAGTATTCCAAAGCAATCTTTCTTCAACTGCAATTTGAGTTGTAAAATTCTTCGCTACATCCAAACATAAATAATATACTCAGTGGTTAAAGAGGAATTACTGAAATTCTTTATAGCACTAATTTCCAAAAATTTAAAATCATCTCTCGCGGTATGGGACTTTTATATGAATGAAGATTATTTTGAAACTTCAACATAAATGACTTATGCAGTTTGTTGTATCCGCTAGTTTGTTGTAATGAACAATACATCATTGTTGAATGATCAGGCATGGTGGGTGAACAGCTCAGGGCGGCAGCAGTACGTACTCTATTACACTTATCAGCATTTGATTACAAAATAAATGAAAGTATTAACTCGCAATCGGCATTAGTGGTTGTTTAAGTTGTTTAAAAAAAATCGCACCGAATATAAAGAGCGTGCAACTCTAAATTGAGCCAAACATATACAGCACTAATCTTAATATAAGAGCAGTAATAATCTTTCTAGTTGAATAACTAATTTAGAGAAGATATTCCGGCTAGTAGGCCAAATCTTTCATAATTACTCACCCAAACTGACGAGAAGGGAGCAGACTGTTGGTCCACTTGTCAATTCCTAACAAAGGTACGTCGAAACGTGGGGAGATGACTCCGCACTTGACAACGCGGCCAGTTAAATTGACAACAATTTTGTTAGATCTGTGGTCATCGATAATTTCAAATTCACCAATGTAACCTGAAAAGGAATTTAAAAATTAGCAAGGAAAAAAGTTTAAAATAAGCACAGAAAAATTGTGCTTATTTCACAATTTAAATAGTTCAAATTAATAATTTATCAAAAATTAATTCTGTCTTTACCACATTTGTATTGATATTTGACCTGCATGTTGACAATAGTACCAAAAGTTTTACTCACCATGTTTCATCATGACTGTTAGGAATTTGACAATAACCTTTGAGCACGGTCTGATCAGAACCTGCAAAAACAAAAATGAATATGTTACCTTATGAATGAATTCAATCCTATAATATCTACTGAATCTATAGACACAATAATACCACAACAGAAAAGTTACAACCATCTAAATAAAGCAAATGGTTGTTGTTTACATACCTGTCTCTTTCCCTTCTTCTCAGCATTGTTGATGCTCTTAAGGGCATCGGCCAAAGTATTCATACGCACCATCTTGAATTTATTTTAGGTCACCGTGTCCTGTTGAGGAAAAACATTCAAATTAATATGCGAGAAGATGATTAGAATGAGAATCCATTCAGAATAAAGTGGACCACCAGCCATAGGACATTTAAAGATGAGTTCGTGAGGTGAAAATGTTGTATGGCAGGCTAGCAAATAGTAAATAATTTAGCTAGGGCATCTTAGTGATACGACTGTTGTCAACGAATAACAGACCACATCAAAAAAAGTAAGCTAGAACAACAGCAAGGCTATCTTTAGATCAGGCTGTACATCAGAGAATATCAGCTGATCAACTACTCCCAAATAATCATAAAGATCGCTAAATAACATAGATGGCGTTGTGAAGAGCTAATATTTTCACACTTCATTTTGTTTTCTGCTCTAGTGTTATAAACTGTTTACTTTAATAGGTATTTCCACATGTACCTTTGAAGTTTTATTCATTATACTTTACATTTAATATGAAAATTAGACTGAAAAGTGAATGAAATATTAGGACTTCCAGAAGCTATCTGTTGATAGATCCTGGTAATTTTGGAGAGCCTGTTAAATTTTGAGAGATTAATTTGATTATCTCTTTCCCCTTTAAAATAGTTTTCAGTATTTTTGTGCTTGAGTTATGCCTCTGATTTACAATATTTTAATACTTAATAAATAGATGAAACTGAAGAGTCACAAGACAATTTTCATGAATACCATTAGTTGTGGAGAACTTTCATTTTTGAGACATAGCACAATTACATTTCCGATATGAATAAGATTAGCCTTTTATATCTTTAATTAATTCCTTTGTTAGCTTTAATTTAGCTGCAGGAGAATTTTGAATTAATACTGGCAACTGTGACCGCAGCTCATGTTTCATAGTGTGTATTTTGTGGTAAATTCCACTTGCTGGTGGAATTTCCTCTTTGAGAATTCATTTTCAAGCAAAGTCTGTGGATTTTTAGCATTTTATCTCTAGGTTACCATTAATTAGCCAGTTTCTGCAAACTGGCCAGTCTGCAGAATGCGTCTTCTCCCGCAGAGATTTTATTTTGAGAGTTACTCTCCGACTCTCAGCAGCAGATTCTGAGATTCAGAATCTCCCGCAGCTAAATTAATGGTAACATGGAATTAATTCAAAATCTCCCACAGCTAAATTAATGGTAACATAGGAATTAATTTTTGATCTCCTGCAGAGATCTCCAATTTCTAAAATTCAATCAAAAATTCCCGCAGAGAGTCTTTGAAAAAGGTTCCATATTCTGCAGACTGGCTAGATGTAATTGCTATGTAATAAAGCTGTCCAAACTTTCCATTTTAATGGAGTTTTGCAACTTAGTTTGAGCCCTTCCAGTCTGCAAAAAGATGCATGAATTTGTGAGGTTTATCTGGTGACTATTGAGGCCATGAAATTAGTCTCCTGAATTATCCAGCAACTATTCCCTAATTAATTCTTATGTCTACATGTAATTATTAGAGAATTGAGATTTTTGGAGAAATTTGAAAATCTGGAGAAATTAACCCAACAATTCAATGATTGTGTATGCTTTGCAAACTGGGAGCCTTTTTAACCATGTTTCAAAGTGAGACAGGAAAGTCTCCAGTTTGGTGAGAAAATGGATCAAGGTCACCATTTCCAGGTAATAGAATCATAGAGCATGTCCAAATGGAGTTTGTGAAACATCATTTTGAGCCCTTCAATTTCAAATGGAGAGAAATATCTAATCACAATGTTATTTAAGAGAGAGAATTGATCTAAACTGCAGGAACTTGGTAAAGTGTTCTACAAGAAATCCTTTATTTGAGCTTCTGTTCTCAGTAAAATACATGTAAATATAGAAGGAAATTAAGGATTGTTTGCACAGAAAATGTCAAAAATGTTGCATGTTCAGCAGACTGGGAATTTATAATAATTTGATCAAATTGAAGAGAAATTTTGTTATTTTAGAGAAGACAAAAGGAGAGTTTGTGTGTCATACTATTTTACTTGGAAATACGCCAGTCTGTATTTCATGGTAAATTCAATCGACATTTTGGTGGAATTTTTCCCCGATTGAAAATAATATTCTGGCAAAGTCGGAGGATTTTTAACCAATTATTCTTATGTTACCATTAATTTCAGTGGAAAAATGATAAAATGTTGGTGGCTTAGCCAAATCACTGGTAATTTATGGTTGATTATTTCAGCTTTTTCTAAATGTCAGTGGAATTTAGTGCACCAAATACAGACTGGGAAATACGGGTTGAGCCAGTGTGGAGAACAGTTCACCCAGATTGTATATGGTATATAAAATTCCACTGACTTTTAGAAAAATTCCACTGACTTTTAGAAAAAGCTGAAGAAATCCACCATAAATTTCCAGTAATTTGGCTGATCCACCAACATTTTACCTATTTTTCCACCAAAAATTAATGGTAACATAGGAATAAAATAATTAGCTAAAAATTCACCAACTTTGCCAGAATATTATTTACAAGAGGAAAAAATTCCACCGACATGTCGGTGGAATTTACCACGAAATACAGACTGGATGATATTGGTGAGTTTGATGTTTCTGATGCAAACTTGAGATTTCACTGTCAGTTTGTACTTGGTACACTGAACTCCTCTGACTTTTTCAAAAATCTGAGAAATAGGGCGAGTTCTTAATTATCGGTCAGGTCTACATTTTCGGACACGTAAGAAAAAAGAATATAATAATTATTAATTCATTTTTATTTTAGTTGGTATCCATGATACCTGCAGGTATCATGGATACCAACTAAAATAAATATGAAATAATAATTATTATATTCTTTTTTCTTATAATATGTAGACCAGACTGATAATCAAGAACTTAACCTAGCTGCCAATATTTTTCATCAATTTTTCTAGTCCTCCAACATTTTTCCAATTTACCATCCAAAATTAAATTAATTAATGGTAATATAGGAATAAATAGCCAAATATCCTCGAACATAGCAGGAATTTTATTATTAGAGAAATTGAATATCTGCTTACATATCATTGGAATTTAGTCAACTTACCACCAAATACAATCTGGGACTCCATGTTTTAAAGCATGGACAAAGTCGTCCCAGATTGTATTTGGTGGTAAATTCCAATGATATCTCGGCAGATATTCAATTTCTCTAATAAAAAATTCCTGCAATGTCGGAGGATATTTAGCTATTAATTCCTATATTACCATTAATTTTTGGAGGAGAAACTGGAAAAATGTAGGACTACCTAGACAAATTGATGAAAAATGTTAGCAGCTATTTCTCAGATTTTTGAAAAAGTCAGGAGTTCAGTGCACCAAATACAAACCAGATTGTATTTGGTGGTAAATTCCAATGATCTCGGGAGATATTCAATTTCTCAAATAATAAAATTCCCCCAATGTCGGAGGATATTTAGCCAAGTAATAAAGCATGCCCAAACTCGCCATTTTAATGGCTAGTTTGTGACAGTTATTTTGAGCCCTTCAAATGCAAATGGCGAGTTTTATCTATTTTTCTCCTATGCTACAATGTTATTTTGGAGAGAATTTATGAAAATTTGATAATTTTGGAGAATTTGTTGAATTTTGGAGAGAGCTGGAGAGACAAATGTCAAATGGTGAGTTTATGAGACATACTATTTTACTTGGATATTTAGCTATTAATTCCTATATTACCATTAATTTTTGGAGGAGAAACTGAAAAAAATGTTGGAGGACTAGACAAATTGATGAAAAATGTTGGCAGCTATTTCTCAGATTTTTGAAAAAGTCAGGGGTTCAGTGCACCAAATACAGAGTGGAAGTCACCAATATATTGGCGACTTTTGAGGGGTTAAATAAGTTGGAAAACACGTAAATAACAAGTAAATCACTCATAAAAAGTTTCAAAAGATGCACATGCATCAGACATGAAGCATAAGGATGTTTTAAAGTGTGAAATCTTCACTGGGAAGCCTAATTTCTCCTTTAAAGTGTCTTAAATGTGCGACCTGGATCCATTTTCTCACTAAACTGGCGACTTTTAAGTCACACTTTAAAACATGGCTGGGACTTCAGTTTGGTCCTTCCTTTGAGACACAGCCTGAGCCAGACAGCCTCTATCAGCCAGTCTGCAAATGGTGCTGCTGGTGCATGAAGTTGTTAAGTTAATCCAGCGACTATTGAGGCTTTGAAATTAGTCTCCTGAATTATCCAGTGACAATTTCCTATGTTTACATGTTATTGTTGGAGAGTTTTTTTTAGAGATTTTGGAGAGAAATTGCCCCATAATTAAATATCTGGAGACTAAATGTGCATGATTTGCAGACTGGCCTCAATCTCAATGTAACTACTCATAAACTAGGCTAGTTATGTTACATGTATGCCATGTTATGATGTTGGTAACATTTAATGCTGTCATGAGTCATCTCGTCTGAAGATAAAGAATATATCCAATTTATTATTTGCTTGGTTATTCGTAATTTATCAACAAGACCAGATTTACTACATTCCTAATAGAGCAGCTGTGAAATTGGTATTCATAGACTTTAAATACCAATGATTTGCAGCTTATATTTAACGAGGAATATCGTATAGGTACGTTTCACTTGAAACGATGAATTCCAAGTACAAAAACTTAAGAAAATCACATCATTTTTCTATTTAATAAAATTCGTAACACTTACACAAATAACTTCACTGAATCACAAATTGGCTAAATTTCAGTCACAAACTATCACATTCATAACGATAAATAAACAGACCGAGTAGTTCAATGGTTCTCAACGGCAACACTACACTTTCGGAAAATTTCTCAGAGAACATCTGAGTTTGAGATACCGCATATTTTCAATTTAATATATAGTATCAATCAATTTTGTATATAATATCAATCAATTCAATATACACTATCCTTTATTAAAATTTTGTAAATTTAATGCTTCAAATTTTCGAAAAGAATTACTTCAGTAAAAATGAATTTGATTAGATTTTGGTAAATAATGGAAATACAATCAAATTATGGAGCATATTAAATATACTAAAGACATGTATCTAAATAGAATAAATTGATTATATTGTAAATATTTCGATATTTAAAGTGTGTTTCAATTAAAGGTCCCCTCCAAAAATTTGTTTTCATTATTTTAATAAATAAGGATAATGTTTCTTAACATTTTACTGCAATCCCCATGAAATTTGATATCCTATTTTTTTATGATTTTAAGGATTTTTATAATCAACACTCTACATATGTACCTATTTTACTTCCGGCTTTCTAATTTTCAGTCAAAAGAAAAAGAATGCACACCATTTTTTTTTTAAAAGGCAATCTAGGTATTATAGGTATAAGGTAACGGCACGTTGTATCGTCCCTCTCCATTTATCGTCACGTTTCAGTATTTTCGTCTATAACAAGACTTGGAAACATTTATATGGTTTAGATATTTTACAAATCGATTTCTCCATATATTTTTATTATTGTTACAAAAATGTAAGTAATTTCATTTAAAACAACAATCAGAGTGTCAGTTTAACTGATGAGATGTATGACGATACGGTTCATTCAGAACAAACCTACCGAAATTGATTAGGTATAGAGAATTTGTTATGTTCGATTTTTCGCTTCAAATAAAAAAAATTATAATAATGTTCATACAATTTTGCTTGGTTTTAATTGCATTTCTTAAATATAAAATCAGAAATTAATTCGGTCATCATTATTCAAAATAAATCGATGTGTCGATATTTGGGTATCAATAAAGAGGGTTTTCCAATTATCGTCATGGGGTGACGATAAATGGTATTTTGATCAATTTCGAAATAGTGGTTCTAAAACAGTTTAATGGTTAGTAAATATATTTATTCTCTATATTTATTCAATTTTACATACAAAGATAGCTTTTACCAATTTATCGACCTACTGGAACTCAATTATAGGGTGGTAAGCAGGGGGGGGGGGGGGAGGACCTACACATATATAATAGAATCAGAATAGTTGATTATACTATTCAATATACCTTGTTCATCTGAATAATGATTAGTAAAAAAATAAAATTTGATCTAAATAGAAAAAGTGTCACCTAATTTAATAAAACGTACACAATTTTCACAAGTTTTAGACGTACAATGTTGTTGCATTGCCGTACACGTTATCCAAAGAATGTTTGCACATCTGCGTGTGATATTCATAATTAATATATAGCTGTTATTCATCTTAAAATCATTTAATAGGTAGATTAGTGTTTACATTTATCTGAGATTCGGTTAATTATTATTTACACAGTTTACGATGATATATATTTTGTGAACTTCATTTATTTGGAAAAACGAACAACGTGATCTATCAAAATTTGATACGACTTTGGTTTTCTAAAACTTTTTCCTCTCAAAATAAATTGATAATTTAATGAGAAGGAAATTAAAAATATTGTTGCTTTGATTAATTACTTACGTAGGGGTTTTTACGTCTGCTGCAGAATCGGAGGCCAATTCACCGACTTCAAAATGTAATTTTATTAAGATGAGATTCATGAACAAAGTCAAATACCACCTGTCGGTGTCTAGCTCATATATGGATGCAGGAAAGCTACTCCGTGAATGTAGTCACTTACCAAAAAGGTGACGAAGAAGTACTTAGATCTTAATGTTAGGTAGACTGATTTTCCCCTTTTCTAATCTGATTTTCCCCATTATACCTAATTTACCCCCATTCTACCTGTTTTCCCTATTCTACCTGTTTTCCCCCCTTCTACCTGATTTCCCATTCTACTTAATTTCCTCCATTCTACCTTATTTTCCCCCATTCTACCTGATTTTCCCCCATTCTACCTAATTATCCCCAATTCTAACCTGATTTTCCCCCATTCTACCTAATTTACCCCCATTCTACCTGTTTTACCCATTCTACCTGTTTTCCCCTTCTACCTGATTTCCCCATTCTACCTAATTTCCTTCATTCTACCTTATTTCCCCATTCTACCTAATTTCCCCCATTCTACCTAATTTCCCTCCATTCTACCTAATTTCCCCCATTCTACCTAATTTCCCCCATTTTACCTATTTTCCCCCATTCTATCTGATTTTCCCCCATCCTGCCAGCTGTTCAATGAAAATTTTATTCTGAGGACGATATCACCCATGTATCGACACATGACGATAAATGGGTAATAACATGTGACGATATTTGGTTTCAACATGTCGATAATTGGAGTTTTTCAGATATGTTATTTGATTCAATGTAGATTAATTTATACTAAACAAATTGCATAGTTCTTTATATGGTTTAAATGATTTGAATTTCATCTTTTAGTTGGTTCTGTCGTATATGCATTAGTAGAGAGGAGAGTTAAACAATAATAATAGTTTTGAAGTAAACCTCTTAAGTGGCCGAAAAATGGGGACTTCCCCCTATAATAAATATGTTGAATTTTCGTGTAAAGGTATATCATTGGATTCACTTATTATAGAAACCTTTATATACTTCAGGAAACAATTTATATCTTAAACGAAGGGCCCGAAAACGCATTGTTTGTTTATAAATTCACATTTGAAATCAAAATAAAGAGTGTGCAGTCTTCTACTTCAGCGTCCGGTTAGTGATTCGCTCAATTATTGCACACAGAGTATCAAAAACTTTAAAATCTAATAATAAAATATATAGGTACAGAACCGAATTGTATGCAGGTTCACTGTTAAGCATAAAAATGATCGTAGACCTTAGTTATGGAAATATTATTTGATTTTATAAATATCATCTTTGATTTCACATCTGTAGGATCTGTAATTAAATGCTAACAAATTTCTTGATGATATTCACAGATGTATTTACACATGTTATTGAAAATTCATCTTTCCTAAAAGTTTTTTTTAAACTGATATATAAAATCAACGATGAAGGTTTATTTTTGGTTTCAAACATTCGAATAGAAAGATTTCAATCGATAATGAACAGAATTCTTTCTACAGTGTGTTTTTATTGTCTATGATCTTTTCTACCATTTATTTACCAAATATACCAAATATTGCATAATTTGGTATACATGATTCGTTATTTGGATCGTCAGGTTTGGAACTTTTCAAAACTGTAAAAATTGTATCCAGAAGAAGTAAACGAGCGTAATAAGATTCAATAAGAAAGAAAATGTTTTCAGACGAACAGAAGATATTCATCGTGCGAGTTTTCGGGCGAAACTCGTTGGAAACAAAAGTAAAGCAAGAATTTTTGAATCATTATGTTATCAAGAAGGATTGAACTACCACCAAATACCGGCTCAACATATTTATTAAAGTTAATCAGCAATTTTTCCGAACTGGATCAATATAGCACCAACACCAACGAAAAGAGAGAAGACGAAGAGGGCTGATGCAGGAATTTAAGTACAGTTATCTAGGATCCTTGTCACTGAAAATCGCATTGAATCTCTCCGAAAGATTGCCCCGCATTCTTCAACAAGCCACACTACTATGTGTTAAGATTTGAAATTCAAGTTTTACAGAATAACTTCAGTACATCCTCTCACAGCTAGCCATAAGCAGCAACGTCGGCAGTTCTTTCAATGCCTCCTTTCCCAACCGGAAGATTTCGTACAGAAAATTATTCGGACGGAGGAAATATTATTCTGTGTTCACCTCTTTGCCCAAAAACAGGTTTATTCTCAGAAACCAGAATCCATTGATACTCTTATTGAATGTGTTAGACTAGACGATTCTCTGAATCATACAACGAGGATACAATCAAAAGAGTTGCAAGCAACGTGTTGAAGCGAACGAGATTTCCATTCTTAACTTTTTTAAAGATGTATCATTGTTGCATTTTTCTGCATGCAAAGCTCTACAATAAATGGTTGAAAAGGTCGTAGGAAAAAAACACACTGTCTTCGAAAGTTTGAAATTAAAAATGAACCTACTACGTTGAATATATATATAACCTCTTGATAATATTAGATTTCCGTTGGACATGAATCTTTTCAATCAAATTTTTCTTTGTGTTAATAAAAGACTATTTTTATTTACCATTTATTTCAATCCAGATAATTGACATTCAATGAAATAATTACGTACATTTATTCTTACATACTTCAGATAAAAGGCTAATTCGTTGTGAAATATTTATTTCAATATACAGTTAGTGAATAGCTATTATTTATTTTTGTGAACCCAATTATGTCTAAACAAAATATTAACATTGCTGATAGTTGTTAACATTGCTGATAATTTTTAACATTGCTGATAGTTGTTAACATTGCTGATAGTTGTAACTTGTTAGCATTGCTGATAGTTGTTGTTGTTGTTGCAGTTCCCCGGGTTCACGTTACGCCGCGAAACCTGCATCCCGCAGGAACAGCGCCACCCCAACCGGTTCACTCCACAGTTGTAGAATAGTTGTGATGTTGTATTGATACCTATGAGCTGTCAAACTAGTGCACTCAAGGAGGAGATGCGTATCTGTGTGTGGGCTGGCTTGACATTTTGGACAGATTTCCGTGAGTGTTTCGTCTAATCTGTGCTTGTATGAGTTTAGTTTGGGATGGTGTCCGTAGCGGAGGTGTGTAAGAGCCACACTGTCGGACCTGGGGAGCTGTTTTCCGCCTCACTGACTGACGTAGGGTCACTGGCTAACACCCAGCAAGGTGTTAGCCAGTGGCTGTGACAGGGCTCTGCGCGTGAGGGCAGTGTGGATGTGCTTGATCACACTTTGATCTTTCGGCACTGCACCCAGCGATCCCAGTATCTCATCATAGTACCTCTGGGGAGCAGAGACAATGTACCTTGGTGTGGGTGGGTGGAGTACCATGTAGTGGCATGGGTGGTCAGGGTTGTTTATGGTTGAGGCTATGAACTGAGTGCCCCTCATGTCAAGGTGCTGCATGACTGAGAGTACATGAGTTTCGCTGTGAATGTGGTTTATTGGCGTGGTGCGAGTACAGCCTGTGATTATTCTCAGCACGGCGTTTTGAACTGTTTGTAACTTTTTTTGTTGGGTGGGTGAGATGACCGAGGCCAAGGCTGGTGACGCGTATTCCAACACTGATCTGATGTACTGTTTGTACACCAGGGATAGATTTTCCTCGTCTTGAGCGAAAGTGGTCCTAGTTAGTTCACGAAAAGGCGCTGATTGCACTTGCTCGCAACACTGGCAACATGTGGTCCAAAAGACATTGATGTATTGAATGTAACTCCCAGGATAGTAGATTCGTGTTTGTGGGAAATGGGTGAGGACTGGCCGGTGCTGGTGTTATTTGATATAATTGGGAAACAGCGTGCAGTGGGACTTGCCTGGAGTCACCTTGAGCCTATTGAGCGTCAGACAGCTCTCCAGTGAGTGGATGTATGGTTGCAGCAGCTCCGACCAAACCTCCGCCTTGCTGTGTGTGGATGTTATTGTTAAATCATCTGCATATGATGCTAAATGTATATTTTCGGGGGTTTGAGGCATATCGTGCAGGAAAATATTGAAAAGGGATGGCTAGAGGACGGAGCCTTGAGGGACTCCATTTGGTATGTTTTTGATAATTGAAGATTCACCGTTGTAGCTCACATATGACTGTCTACCCATGAAGTAGTTTGCAAGCCCTCTTTTGGTATTGTTGTGCATTTCTGTGTTATAGATTTTATTGATCAGTGGGAGTCTGGGGATGGAATCAAAAGCCTTGCTGATGTTTATGGTCGTTAGAAGTGTTCGCTTTGCCGGCCTTTTAGCATTTATGCCGTCTTGAATGTTTCGAGTGATATTTGTTAATAGCGTGCTGGTTTAGTGGTATGGTCTATAGCCGTGTTGGGTGTGCGATAGAGGGATATATGGGGTTGTTCGTGATGGGATGAGACGCTCAACTACCTTGGACGGAGTGCAAAGCAGAGAAATCGGTCTGTATGAGGCGGGACTTGTTGGTGTTTTATTTGGCTTCAACATTGTGATGATTTTTCCTATTTACAACAGTGTGGGTATGATACAGTGGGCGTATGAAAAATTTGCTATGTTGGTGAGCGCTGTGATGCCTTGGATACCTAGGTGTGTTTAAGGTGAATTCCATCATGTCCTCTGGCTCCAGAGTTTTTTAGGTTTTTGATGGTTTTGGCTGTGTCTTGCACTGTGGCCAAGAGGGAAGTCCTGTCCAGGGCAAAAACACCCTTGCGTCTTGCCACTGCCCTGTCTTCCCTGTGTTTGGGAAGATGACTGATGGTTGCATAATGTCGTATCAGTATGTTGGTTTGCTGTTGCTTTTTATAGTTTTGTATAATTTTGATGTGCCTTTCTTGTGATCAAGAGTTTCTATAAACTCAGACCAGTTTTTGTGTTGCTGCTCCCTGATTTTATTATTTATGACGTTATTCAGTTCTCGGATCCGATCAGCAGTTTGAGCTAAATGGGGGGTTGGAGTTTGGCGGAGGTTATTGCGTTCACTTATTGGATTTGATAATTCTGGAGTATGATTAGGGTTATGGCTTTTCCTGAAACCTCTGAGGACATATTTATCATCAGCTTTTTGAATTATAGTGTTGAAACTGACAAGTGCATGGTCTATGTTGGTAATTGGGATAAGGTTCAGTTCCCGGAAACGGACTTCAGTTTCGATTCTGAAGTCTTCCCAGGAAGCCTTTATGTAATTTGTGGTGGTATGCTTCTTTTGCCTGCATGAGTCTATTTTTACATGTGTGGTGACCATTATTGGTCCGATACAAGATCCGTAACATTGCTGATAGTTGTTAACATTGCTGATAGTTATTACCATTGCTGATAGTTGTTAATATTGCTGATAGTTATTACCATTGCTGATAGTTATTAACATTGCTGATAGTTTTTAACATTGCTGATAGTTGTTAACATTGCTGATAGTTTTTAACATTGCTGATAGTTATTAACATTGCTGATAGTTGTTAACATTGCTGATAGTTGTTAACATTGCTGATAGTTGTTAACATTGCTGATAGTTGTTAACAATGCTGGTAGTTGTTAACATTGCTGATAGTTATTACCATTGCTGATAGTTATTACCATTGCTGATAGTTATTAACATTGCTGATAGTTGTTAACATTGCTGATAGTTGTTAACATTGCTGATAGTTGTTAACATTGCTGATAGTTGTTAACATTGCTGATAGTTATTAACATTGCTGATAGTTTTTAACATTGCTGATAGTTGTTAACATTGCTGATAGTTATTAACATTGCTGATAGTTGTTAACATTGCTGATAGTTATTAACATTGCTGATAGTTGTTAACATTGCTGATAGTTATTAACATTGCTGATAGTTATTAACATTGCTGATAGTTTTTAACATTGCTGATAGTTGTTAACATTGCTGATAGTTGTTAACATTGCTGATAGTTATTAACATTGCTGATAGTTTTTAACATTGCTGATAGTTATTAACATTGCTGATAGTTTTTAACATTGCTGATAGTTATTAACATTGCTGATAGTTTTTAACATTGCTGATAGTTATTAACATTGCTGATAGTTTTTAACATTGCTGATAGTTGTTAACATTGCTGATAGTTGTTAACATTGCTGATAGTTGTTAACATTGCTGATAGTTATTAACATTGCTGATAGTTATTAACATTGCTGATAGTTTTTAACATTGCTGATAGTTATTAACATTGCTGATAGTTTTTAACATTGCTGATAGTTATTAACATTGCTGATAGTTTTTAACATTGCTGATAGTTATTAACATTGCTGATAGTTTTTAACATTGCTGATAGTTGTTAACATTGCTGATAGTTGTTAACATTGCTGATAGTTGTTAACATTGCTGATAGTTATTACCATTGCTGATAGTTATTAACATTGCTGATAGTTTTTAACATTGCTGATAGTTGTTAACATTGCTGATAGTTATTAACATTGCTGATAGTTGTTAACATTGCTGATAGTTTTTAACATTGCTGATAGTTGTTAACATTGCTGATAGTTGTTAACATTGCTGATAGTTTTTAACATTGCTGATAGTTTTTAACATTGCTGATAGTTGTTAACATTGCTGATAGTTATTACCATTGCTGACAGTTGTTAACATTGCTGATAGTTTTTAACATTGCTGATAGTTTTTAACATTGCTGATAGTTGTTAACATTGCTGATAGTTGTTAACATTGCTGATAGTTGTTAACATTGCTGATAGTTTTTAACATTGCTGATAGTTTTTAACATTGCTGATAGTTGTTAACATTGCTGATAGTTGTTAACATTGCTGATAGTTATTACCATTGCTGATAGTTATTAACATTGCTGATAGTTGTTCAATTAGTTTCTTCGTTGTTTCCATCCATTTCATTTTCATCTGAAATTTCAAATTATTTCATTAGTTGATATATTTTCAAATAATTCATTTTGGTTAACAAATCTTAGGTTAAACTTTAAAAATATCGTCACTAATTAGATCTTTTGCTTATGAGAAACATATTCATTTTTTTAATTCAAATATAAAACCTAATTCGAATGTTCAAATTTTTCTTCATTTCATTTATTTCGAAAACGATTTAAAAATAATGCGAGAATATAAAGACTAAAAGAAATAATTTAGTTTCAATTTAAAACCAGAATATCTTTGTATTTAAATCCAAGAACACACAATCTTCTTTTCGCAACTTAGTTTTAATTCTCTTAAATCTTAATTACCAAATGTACAGGCAGATCTTTTCAAAATGGTTTAACAAGTACAACTTATTGAATAAATTTCATCATTATTTCATCATCAACAGTCATCATGAAAACCGATGACTACTCTATATTTCTAACTAATATCGACAAGAAAAGAGATCGTATGGTCTATGGTTAAAATAGTGAATAGGATATATGGAAAATAACTGTGTTATGGCCTGGTCACACCACAAGAACATTGATGGAGCTTTCCTGGAGCGTTGAAAAAAATTCATCACCGCTGGTTATCGTTCACCAGAAGTTGGTCCCCGTTAAGGCAACGCCATTATACGCTCGACAACCGCTTATGGTTACTCCTATCGCTCCGAAAGTTTTAGCTGTAGAAAATATTGAGACCGGTGAAGAGCGTACAATACTTCTCGCTCTGGAAAAGTTCACCACCGCTCCAACAATGCCAAGCCAAAGTTCGGCATCTTTAGATGCAAATTCGTGGGCGCTTGTGGACAAGGCAGAAATCTTGAACGATATAACACCGCTTCTTCGCCTGGGCGGTTATTTAATGTTGCAAAAACTTTGGTGGATGGGTTGTGAGCGTTTTACGAGTGGACACGGAATTGCTTGAACAGTGCCGAGCGTTTAAGAAGCGATCCATAAGGTGATGAACTTTGATTTGATGTAGGTATGGAGATGTCGTAACACTCCATACCTATCAAAACTGGTTCTAGGTCCTCTCGCAGAAAACTCTTTCGCAGCATGATACTTTTTGCTGAAAATATGACAATTGTCTAGCCGACTCTAGAGCAATAAGGTATATTAATTTAATAGTAAAATACAGTAAAGGTGCGCTATATCTCACTATATTTATATCGTATAGTGTTTTTTAAAATTTTAATCGAAAGTTTCGTGCAGAGAAAGTGTTTTCAGTGAAAGGAACGTCACCGCTAAATCAACGCTCGTTACCGTTAAAGGTCCGTTTAACCTTATCATGAATCGCAACAATCGCTGCATGCAATACGTACTTTAAGACAACGCTATAGCGACGCCCGCGTTTTAGATTTTTATTTTCCAATTTGTACGCAGTATCGAGTATTGCTGATATTTGGTCACCTTTTCCTACCGTTCAAGGAACGCTCCAACAAAATTCGAGCGGTGTGACCGGGGCTTAAAGATTATCAGGATACCTTATAGTTTTAGTTTAAACGAAAAAATTAGGAAGCAGAATCATACTGTATATGACTATATGTGATTATATATGTAAATTCAGTGTGAAAATCATGTCGTGCTGAGACACAGTTGTTGTAAAATATGTTTTGGAAGGAGAATAGTGATTTTCTAAAATGAATATGTGAAATATAGTATTTTTATACTATAATTTAATTTTTACCCAATTGATATCTTATACGTAGTGAACTTTTCATTTCAATTATCATTTATACTACTGTGAAAAGAAAGAGACAGATTGAAAAATGGTTTTGCTTGCCTATATGTATCAAGTGTACAATTGTGACAGTTTACGAATGTGACAGTGCTGATATAGTTGATGACTCTGCTAACTGGTAAAGCTCATACTTATTATTTAAGGATGGTTTAAGAAGAGGCGCTAGACTCTAGAGATTACAGACTTTCCAGTTGAGGAGCACTTGGTTCGTAGGATTTTTCTGTACTGCGAGACTTTTCCAGTTTTCCTTTCTTGTGCACGGTGTATATAGTAGAACTAGTGTTCATGGCTAATCCAGAGGTTATAGATTGCTTGGGTGGTTCATAGTTAGGGTCCATTGCTGGAATTGGCTTGGCAGACAGTTGCCGTTTGTGAACGGTGTAAACTGTTTGGCTTGAGTTTTTAGCCTCACTTTTCAAATTAGGAAGATCCTTCATGCCACTTTCAAGGGGCGGCAACACAGGTAAGGATCTCAACTCCGCACTAGGTCTTCTAATAGTTGATTTCTTGATCTCTTTGTACCTCATACTGCGAGTCAACTGGTTATCCTCTTCACCAGATGACGAATTTGGATGAGGATTATAGTCATAGGCAGAGTTACCCCGCCCACCATTCGGATGTCTACCCGCTGGTCTCTGGTTTAAAATTATACATTTATTGAATAATATTCTCTATATACATCGATATATTCAGGCTCAATAAGGATCAATTTCTTTGAATTTCTTACCATTTCGACAGTTCCAGAAACAACGAATAAATCAGGAGTGGTAGAGTAGTTTTTAGCATCATATTCGTACGCATTTGGTGCGTAATTGTGGTTTGCAAATTTGTCGATCGAATTATTTCCGTATCTACCCAGTTCATTGCTTTGCATTGCAGTAATTTGACTTGTTCGAACATGGTAGGGAAAATTGGAATTTGCCATGCCTGGTCTTGTTATAAACTAAGGGTTGGAAAAGTAAAATTCATTAGCAGGAATTAGTAAAAACAAAAAACATCATAACTGTCTCATATTGGATTATTTACCAGGAAAAAGAATTGACCAAGTAATTCCACAGCTCTCTCTACTCCGTTTACGACTTTTTCTCTGACCCATTTGTCAATTACAAGGTTACTGACAAGAATAATGATTGGCCCGGATATGAACCTGGAAATTGATGAAACTTACTTAAAATTCATTCACTAAATCTACTTTAAAACATTCATCAAACGTATAACAGCCTAATATTCTTACCATAGAGTGTAGAAAACGAAGAAAGGAACGTAAAATGATGCTTTCTCAGGATAGTGCTTGACCGTAAAAAAACAAGAGTAGAAGAACATCAAGCAGCCAAGAAGCCTTAGGACCACTAAACCATAGCCTGGGTAACTTTCGTAGATATAAAGCACTCTTCCAGGATCAAACCTCTGAAAATCAGAAAATGGTTTAAATCAAACTGCCATAAAATGTAGAGAAAGAAATACATATAAATCAATTTAGATAATCCTCACCGTTTGTTCGTAAATAAACAAAGAAGCATAGGTAACCGCAAAGAAAGTCATGAAGGTGCTCAAGCGCACGGCTGACATCTGCCGCAGGCGCCCTCTGGTGATATTGAACCCTTTACCCATGAGAAGTAGGTAAAGAACTGTAATAACTGTGTTGATACTAAGGAAAATGCGCCCTGGAAACAAAACGAATAAATTTAATACATTTCAATCAACCATATCTTGTTGAATCAGGGATCAAATTTCTAGATCAAAATCAGAAGAAACATAAATATAACCTCTAATTGAAATCTTTTTTTTTTTTTTTTGCCGTGGGGAGATGACGGAGAGGATAGCAATAGACCTAATGATATCATGGTTTTTCCTTTTATTATAGGAAGAGCGGCCGTTTGGATAGAACCTGCGTAATCACTGCCTAGACGTACGTGAATAATTTGGCAGTGACTAAGTGTTCCAAATATTCAGGCCTGATCTCTCCCGCTTGGATCTAGGTTCTTTCGCGGAAAACTGTATCACAGAAAAACCTTGTACCACAAAACAATTTTGCCGAAAATATGACAACTTTTTTTAGCAAAACAAGGTATAGTTATTTTATACGTACTAAAAACAGTGAGGTGTACCTTTTGTCACTATTAAACCTGGCCGAGGATGGCTGGCCGGCGTTTGGGAGTTGTTCCCCCTCCCCAAACCGAACCGTTTTTAAATTTTCGGTGGAAGTGTCGTTCGGTGAAAAGGTTTTCTCGCGCTATACTAGGTTCAAACTCGTTTCGATATAGACATTCGGTGTATGGCAGAACGACAAATGCACCCCAGTTTGAGATCGCGTGTCGCATAACTGATAGTGATTCCACAGCCAACATGTGACAGAAGGGAACTTTTTAGTTAGAGCAGAGGAATGGTACTGCAGAGCTAAGTGTTAATCCTTGAAGCATTCTGAGAATTATGTGAGACAGGTAATTGGGACAGGTTCTAGGTCTTTTCGCCAAAATTACTTTCATCAAAATCTCTTTCCTCGAATGACGTTTTCGCCGAACGACACTTTCGCCGAAATGTGACAGGTGGAGTCGCGTTCTGAGATAGCAATCAAAATGTACATTTCTCAAAATTAAATTTAACGATACTCTGAGTAGAAAAAGATTTCATCAATTTTATTTGCTGTCAGGAAAAAGGGGAGGGGGACGTACATTATAAATATAATATTTTAACATGCTTACTACGAGGTAGTCGTAATCAGCGTGTTAATTCTGAAACAAGTACTTAATTATGTTTCTTTTTGACTCACCAATGAATTTGCAGATGGGAATACCTACACCGTCCACCCCGTACCTAGCGTAGTGGATACACAGTAGAAGCAAGCCCAACACGTTGAAAATAAGAGCGTACATGTACAGTCGGTAGGTAGTGTGTAAGTGTTTGTGCTTTTTCAGTTCAGCTGAAAAACAAATTTGAAATTAGAACAAGAAATTATTGTTTAAAGGAAAACATGTACCAGTTTCATTCACTCGAAAAAATACAGTTTCATAAAGTAAAATATAGTAGCCGCAAATATTTTAATAATTATTTTGTGAAAATAAATTGAATTTTATCTATTTATTTATTTCAAGCAGAGAAACACAAGACGAATTTGATCAAATCAGCATCAGATAAAAAATATAGTACTACTTTAAGCGAATCAACTTCTTAGGGAATAAGAATGCAAGGTGGTATTTCAATTTTAAAGGTCAAGGATAGAATTGGAGGTAGTATTGACTGATCAGTGACATTGTTAAACGTGTTCCAAAAAAAAACGGTAAGGTATAGGATGTTATTATCTGCCACTCAACTATTATTAATTCCTCAACTTCACATATTTTCAATAGTAGCTTGTTTTCCCCTTTTCTTGTCAGTCTCTCTAAAATTGGTTGTGGAAACAATCCACCCGTAAGACTGGGTTTTGTAGCCCATAATGTATTGAATTATAACTGAAAGTTTGTGAGACGATATATTCAGTTGGGGACAAATTATATCTCCGTTGTCCTACTTTGAATTTTTATAATTTATGACCCAAGGTACTGTGTACTAACCTGCAGCTAAGATGCTCAAGAACAAAATTCCTAGTTCAAGAACCAAGGCAGCAAGATTTGTTCTCAGAATATCTGAAAATTAATAGATATATTAACACTAAAACTTTGATACATGTAAACAAATGTTTGGTGACAAGTTCTGACATATTTTTGATTTTACTCACAAAATTCATCGGCTGAGAAGTGTTTGTACCAAAAGTTGAACCCGTTTGTGAGAGTAAGTCTGTAAGTAAGTTGCAACCCCTGAAGACAAAAATTAGCATTTAGAAATTTTATAGACAATTCGAAAGTATGGAGACATATTTATAAATATATTACTATTTTCTACTACTAAAGACCCCAGAGATCCAAAATATTAGTGGCATCAAGTTAGTAGATTTGTGAACATTATATTCTAAAATCTAAATGATTGATGAAATAGGCTGGAAGAATATAAAACTGAAATTTTTATCACTGATATCTTCATATTTTCCAATATAAGACTAATCACGATTATGATGCACTATGTGATACAATATGTTATTCATGTAGTAGGAGAATCTAAACGTTTAAAGAATTTTCACTCTTTTCAAAATTTATAATATGGCTTCAAGAATGATTCTGCAAAATTGAATAATTTAAATAGATGTTACCTCAGCCCTTCAATTATCGACATTTTGCATTTCTATTCTGGCAAGAGAGAAACCCCGCCATTGGCTCAATATGGTGAAGATGCATGTCATAATTTAATAATTGTTATCTCCTATTCAATATGGAAGAAGACCCCATAATGCAGTAATTTCCTTAGAAATTCTTCTATACTTTGGGCTCTGGCTAACAATTTCTTTTCTCTAAGGACGGGCGCACTCCAAAGGAGAGAAAGCAAGAAAGATTGCAAGATTGAACTGAGTAACACGGTAATACTATCTAGGATGCAGACTGAGAGAGAATCCGAAGAGAGGAAGAAAGATTGTAAGTATTCAGGCATTCGAAGATACTAGATAATTCTGTCAGCACACTTCAATTCGACACTAATTTAACATAGAATAAGTTTAATATCCTGCACTGTAATACGTATTTTCACTCTTATTTGATGTGCGCGGGTAGGTACTAGGTATCTTTCTTTTTATCTTGTAATCTTTCTTGCTATCTCTATTCGGTGTCCGCGCGACTTAAGTTAGGAACAGATAAATAGGTACCTCAGAGGAATCACAGTTGCTAACAGCGATGTACCACCATCTCTCTCTTCTACTGTTGAAAGATCTGAATCCCGTACACTGGTATGTGCTGACGTTACCCCAATTACTTCTCATAATCTCACAATCTGAATCTTTCGAGTACAACGTCAAATTGATGTACTGATTATTGTGAACATCGGCAACTGCCTCCTTTTCTTCGCAGTTCTAAAAAAGGATATTTTGAAAGATTACTTGCGGAAGAGGGTCACCAAAACTAGCTATACAATATTAGCATCTTCCTATATTAATAATGATAATCTATATATCTTCCTATACTAATAATGATAATATTGATGTATCTTCCTATACTAATAATGATAATTTTAAAATAACAAACCGTATCTGTCAAATATGCAGCATCCCATTGGTGCGGTTCATCGTAGTAAAGAATTAGCTTCTGGTGACTCCCTCGAAGAATATCGTAAGAAACATCAAATCTGAACTTTCCTTCACCGGACAAGAAGCAAAATCTCGTCAAGAATGCCCACCGCTAAATCCAGAAAAAAATTATACATATCCATTTACGAATTTCACAGAATTAAGTGTCTGTCATCCTACTTATTTCAATTTTTCAGTAACTCTGTCCTCTATGAGCTACTCACTCCATGTTTAGGTATTATTATAAATTATTGTACAAGACAGTGGTCTTAGCTTACCTGCTTCGTTCGCAACTCTCCTTCGACATATTTGGATTCACAGCAACCCAGCAAACTAAATACAACTAGCATTGAAAGCATTTTTACAATTAGAAATGAGTAGTTATTACGTACTCTGGAGAAGTTTCTCCGATATTTGTAGTTAGGTAAATGCAATTCAGATATAATATTTAAAAGTTGGTTTGTACGATCATTGGAGAATTTGACTTCCACAGCCATTGTAGTTTGATTTTTTTTAAATTCTTTTTACTGAAACTGTTTCAGGAAATACCGTGAATGGTAACAATAATTTGATAAATTTGTCCTATTTCCTTTAAACTGTGGAACACTTTAATCATCGTGAAATATTAATTGAGTAGAATCATACATAGAATATTAGAATTCTGAAAAAGAAACATTTTCACGTGAATGAATATGGAACACTTGTAGTATACAGGCAGGCTGTCCCAGAATACTTGCAACCCATGTTAGTGCTAATAACTCGGCCAATATTGACGTTATGTTTCTTATTTTTTTAAATTTGCAAAGAAGAGACCATAAAAACGAATAATTAATAACCAGACAAATTTTAAATGCCAATGACAAAAGAGCAAAAAGTATTTTGCGCCACTACTTATTTGGAGACAAATCATTAAACGATGAAAGCCAAATATCGTATAGAAGGTTCCACTTTAACAATTTTAGACATAAAAGTCAAATTTATCTTTGGATTCTCAATTTTAAAGCCAAAAGATCAGGTAACAACATTAACAAGAAAGAAGACCCACTCAAATCTAGCAGGAAGCTGACTGTAAGATCTCCTGTGGATCTTACAACAGGGAGGTTCTGTTGGAAAAAGTCAGAAAAAGTTCATCTGAAGACGAAGCCAAGAGCTCGGTATTTCACGTTCATCCGAATATTGTTCATAAATTTTCATCTTTACCCACACAGTATACAGATCATACATGTACTCACGCCAACGGAGAGGGCAAAACGTGTTGTGGTATGTCGGTGGTTCAAGTACAAAATCGAACCTGACTACAAGAGAATCTATCACCTCATTCACACTTTCAGAATATCTTCCAGTCAGCCTCTAGCCAAATTTTTCTTGCTGATGTTTTTTATTTATCCTGTGGCTTCATAAATTTGTGAACTCAACGATAAATTTGGCTTTTCTGGGGATAAATATTGAATGGAACTTCCTTCGATAGTTGGTTTGCACCGTTTTGAAAGATTTCGTCTCTAAATAAGTAGTGGCGCAAAACACTTTCTTCTCTTTTGTCTGATTGCTAATAATTCGTTATTATGTTCTGCTTTTTGAAAATCTAAAGAAAAACACGAAACATCACACCAATATTGCCTGAATATCAGCAAATTAATAGGTTGCAAGTATTCCGGACACCCTGTGTAATAAATCCGAATAATTTATTTCAATTATGGAGTGACTGAGTATTCGAAAACTACAACTCGGTAAAAAAAAATCAACTATTTGTTCAGATATCGCGTGTTTTACTTACTGTCACATAATCATAATTGCTGTTTATTCATGCCCATACCTAGTGAATGTATAAATTGCATCCCAAAAGGTACTCTCACAATGTACTGTGACTATTGATTGGTGTACACAGTAGAGGCTAAACTTACTGAAACTATTTGGTACGAAGAGTTCGGACTGTTCACTCACTACCTATTTCGTGCCTAACTATCGAGGGTTAGATTGATGACATATCGATTGTAAATACACATCATAGTGGATGTAATTGATGAATTATTAATTGGTGGACCCAAATATTCCATTGTAATTGTGACTTGGACATTTCATTAGAAAAATATAGCTTCAGCAGTATTTAAAATATTTATCTGTTACATGTAATTGTGTTATTCATGTATTTGTTTGTGTTTTCTAGAAGACTAAAAGTATATAACGATAAAAAAAATAGCAATTTACTTTCAGTCAGCCGTTTAGTACGACCAAAACTAATATTCTGAAGCAGTAAAAAATATTATCGCCTAATATATAAAATAATTATACATATATATTGAGAGCAGAAATTAATTTTAAATTTAATTTAAAAACTTTAGGTTAAATTTAGATGAATACCACTAATCATAATTTTTTTAAATATATGATGTATTTTAATGAAGAAATGAGGTTTCAATCATGAATTGATGCGAATTATTTCACTTTAACATGTAGAAACAAAATTATGTTCACAACAAACTGGTTCTATTTCTTAGAAATGATGTAAGACTTTTTAACATTACTTCTTAAAAATTCATAACATACAAACAAAATAATAAATCGATTTGGTAGTAGGTAGCTATTAAATTATATAGCCTAAATAAATAATGCAATGTATTAGAGCAATTATAAATTATTTGTTAAAATATTTAATTAATATTGTATCAAAGTGATCCTAAAACAAATTTATAGGTTGAGGACACTGTTCAAAATAAATCTTTTCTCCCAGAGTTCTCCTTTACAGCCAAATATAAATTTAAGTTTCAACCCTAAATTGGTGATCGATTGTCACCATCACCTCCCATCACCACCTCAACCCTAACACTGCACTTAAATTTATGGCGACACTGTTTGGAACCTTCGCGGAACTAAATGTTATTTACTTGAACCTATTTCCATGAAATCTGATTAACTCTTTCCTTACCCTAATTAATACCATTCATTTAATTTACTTCAAAGCACATAAACACTCTAGTGAAATGTCTGTTTGCTATAAAAAATCTAAATACTGTTATCAGTCTTTTATTCATGAAGTAGGTTTGTTTACCATCTCCGTTGCCATGGGTACCTACAAGCTGCAGAAAATATTCTTTGTACGATAATTTGTAGGGCAAATAAATAAACTGTCCAATTAGGAAAATCAATACTGCACAATTACATTGAAAATTTATTTATTTAAATAATTTTAATTAATGATTTTATGATAGGGACACACTTTGTATATTTGTAATGAACTAAAAAAAATAGTTAGGCTGACTTGAACAATTGAAACACGTGAAAATTTACAAGTTGATATACTTTCATAATGAACTGTGAAATATTGAAAATAATACACACAATTTGATACGTAATTATCAAAATAATAGTTTACTTTAGTATACGCTCAATCAGAATTTTTTTTATTTTCTACGTAGTTTTCTAATGAATTAAATATTGGGGAGACTGAATTAATATTAGAAAATGCAGAAAATAATCATAATACATAAACACACTATTAATTAAAGATATTAATAATCTACATACTCTACTATTAATAAATAATAACCATTTCATTATCATTTGGTAAAATATTCAGGATTTATAAGAACAATTTATGGGAAAAAAGGTAAAAGTCACCAACTTCATCATGTATGATAATAATAATTATTTTTGTGTACAATGTAAAGCAAAGATAATATATATTATAATAATTTTTAGAACGTATTAATATACATAATATATTTGCTATACATTGTATATAATACTTTGAGGAGTACCTATCAGTTTTAAGCTTACACGATTGATAGAACATTAAGTTTTGAAATAAAATAAATAAAATTGTTAATTCCTTTTTGTTTAACTCCATTTCTAGATCATTTTACTTAAATTAAATATAGATTTATAGATAAATAATCAGGAGCAAGTAAAGATAACGGACCAGAAATGAAGCTAGTAAAGATAACGGACCAGAAATGAAGTTAGTAAAGATAACGGACCAGAAATGAAGCTAGTAAAGATAACGGACTAGAAATGAACCTAGTAAAGATAACGGACCAGAAATGAACCTAGTAAAGATAACGGACCAGAAATGAAGCTAGTAAAGATAACGGACCAGAAATGAACCTAGTAAATTTAACCAAGTAAAGATAACGGACTGTGGTCCGTTATCTTTACTTGTTCCAATAATCAAAAATGAAGATAATGAATGACAATCTACTAATTTTTAATCCTAATCCTGAGATCAAGCACAACAGTTTGTTTTGGGTGAAACGGAAATACGGGGTTTGCCAGAAGTGGACATGTTATTACCTGAAAAAGAAAAACACATGTTATGATGAGCAGTGAAAGGAAATTGCGTTCCGAATGCTTCCTAACTGTTTACTAATTTCACATTTCCAAAAAGAAACTTTACTAATTGTAATACTTGTAGATATTTTAAAAATGGTCTGGGTACACGATGATAAATTTGTAAGATTTGTCATAGGATTTCATAAGAAATTAGAAAAAAATGTGAAATAAGAAATTAACATCATACGGAGATATATACAGAGAACCCCTCTATAGTGAAGTCCTCTATAGTGAAGTTCAACTAGCTCACTATATAGAATGTTTTCTGTACAATAGAGGATTTGATAGATGAATAGAAAACTATCTTTTTCATGGCAGACTACAAAAAAAATTCTTTCTTTTTTTGAAAAAAAAAAACATTATACAGGGTATTTTATTCCTCAGAACTCTAAAAAACAGAATGGTTCACTACACATGACTTCATTATAGAGGAGTTTCACTGGTAGACCTCCTCTTTCATGAAACATAACTAATTTACTATATAGAGATGCATAGAAATCTTTCAAATATTTGTGGCAGTCTAAACTAAATACGTTCACTAAAGAGGTAAGTTCACTATACAGGAGTCTGCTAATCAGGATTATTCCCTATACAGGAGTTCACTATAGAGGACTTCCAATGTATATAAATATCTTTAATATAATGAAAGCTCACCAAGAAGAAGAAATGGAAGATGAGGTCCAGAGCTCTCTCCACTCCATTGACTACAGTCTCTCTCATCCAGGGATGTATTGCCAGATTAGCAGTCAGGATAATGACTACACCGAGTATGAACCTGCAGAAACATCAATAGTTACATTGCTTGTTGAAGGTCCCTTTATATCTTCTATTCCTATCAGAACTAAAGTTACTGGTTATAAAAAAAATCAGAATTGGACTGTCCTGATTTCAACCCAGTTTTTTGAAGAGCTGTTGAAATTCATGACTGAACTGAAAAAATATTCTGTAGTGTGTGTTTTCACTTTTAATTAATTGCTTCTTCAATTTTTTACCGTATTAATCTATCCCCTTGAAGACGTGAATATCTAATGAGTCTTACCACAAAATGTAGAAGAGTGTGAATGGAACATAGAACTTTGTTTTCAGAGGAAATTGTCTTGCTGTTACAAAGGACAGGTAGGTGAAGACGACGCAGCCAACTACTCTCAGAACTGCCAGTCCGTAGCCTGCATAACTTTGGTACAGATGTCTCACCTCACCAGGAAGGAACCACTGCAATAAAATATCGAATGAAGACAATGCCAAATTATAATAAATCTAATAAAAATTGTTCCCCTTACAATTTGCTCCCAGACGAAGAGGAACAAATAGGCTCCAATGAAGAAATTTAGGATTGTGCAAATCAGAATGACTCTCGGTTGTCGTAGCTTGTATCGTGTGATGCCTAATCCTTCAGCAATGAGAAGCAAGTAGAGAACGGTGATGATCGTACTAGAACAGGTCACTATGCGACCTGAAATCAAAAGTTAGATCTACTTTGTGAATTGCAAAAAAATTCTCTCAAATGAAATTTTATATAGGTAATATTTTCTAGGTAACAATAAATCAAATAAATATTTAGGATTCCTGTTTAGCAGGAATTTCTCGTTAACTCACCAATAAGTTTGCAGATGGGAATACCTACACCGTCCACCCCGTACCTAGCGTAGTGGATACACAATAGAAGCAAACCCAACACGCTGAGGGCGACTGACATCATGAATAGGTAGTAGGTGGAGTGGAGAAGATAGTTTTCCCTCAATTTAGCTGCGAATGAAACAGAAAATAAGTGCATTTTTAACATCGAAAATTAGAATGAAATCTGGCGTTCCTACAACCCACTTTGTCACATGCAGCTCTACAGAATTGTCAAAATCATATCAAAAGCTATTGGTAAATAAATAATACTAATTAAATCAGAATGGTGAACTGAATAAAGTTCACCATCTTAAAACCTCACCTGCTGCTAGAATACTGAGGAATAATACACCGAGTTCAAGCACCATAGCTGCACAGTTTGTCCTCAAGATGTCTGAGAAGTGATCAGCAAAAAATTCCGCAGATTAAGAAAAATTGAATTATTATAATTAAATTGAATAATATCTTCAAATTCCTCTTGATTGTAGACTCTTTCAAAATATAAAATGCTATGCAGCTATAAAAAGGACTCTAGGACTCTATGAGTAAAGTTTAGTCTACCAGGTAATTCTAAAGGGCCGTACACACACAGGGTTTTTTAAGTCTTTCCACCAGACTTTTACAACGATACAATTATTATTTATTTAAGTTGGTATCCATGATACCTTCAGCCATTATTTATTTTAATTGGTATCCATGATACCTGCAGGTATCATGGATACCAACTGAAATAAATTATATAGTTTTTCTTATATTCTCGTGGAAAAAGTAGGAGGAGCTTAGCAAAAAGTCTGGTGGAAAGACTTAAAAAACCCTACGTGTGTACGGCCCTTTAAGAAGATCATAATTGTAACTCACAAAATTCATCCGCTGAGAAATGCTTGTACCAAAAATTGAAACCGTTTGTGAGAGTAAGTTTGTACTCAAGTTGTAACCCCTGAAAATAAAAATTGTATCAATATTTTAGGAAATACGAATACCTAAAGTCCTTAACTCACAATTGCTATCAAGTTTTTATAAAAAAATCATTCTATCGTAGAAGAGGTTTATTTATATTTCAGCATAACTTTATTCGTGTGGATTTAGTGTTATTATATAAATTACTGAAGCACAACTCTACCTTAGAGGAATCACAGTTGCTAAGAACGATGTACCACCATCTCTCTCTTCTACTGTTGAAAGATCTGAATCCCGTACACTGGTATGTACTGACGTTACCCGAATTACTCCTCATAATCTCACAATCTGAATCTTTCGAGTACAACGTCAAATTGATGTACTGATTATTGTGAACATCGGCAACTGCCTCCTTTTCTTCGCAGCTCTAAAAAAAGAATATTTTGAAGGATGAAAATGAAAGCTATAATGATAATAATGATAATTTTGATATATCTCCCCATACTAATAATGATAATTTTGATATATCTTCCTATACTAATAATGATAATTTTAAAATAACAAACCGTATCTGTCAAATATGCAGCATCCCATTGGTGCGGTTCATCGTAGTAAAGAATTAGCTTCTGGTGACTCCCTCGAATAATATCGTAAGAAACATCAAATTGGAACTTTCCTTCGCCGGACAAGAAGCAAAATTTCGTCAGGAATACCCACCGCTGATTGTCGAAAAGAGTAAATATATCATGTAAAAAATGTCAAATGAAATTCTCAACAAATATATAATAAATAAGTATTTCTATCTTAACAAATTTTTCTGATCATGAATTTTAAATATAGGATATCCGAAACACTACCAAAATTATTCAAAAACTAAATCAACAGTAAATCTCAAACAATATTTTGAGATTTACTGTAAAATTACACTGGAAATTGAAGCTTGTACATTTAGATTCATTTATCTACATTTGATTTAAAATCTCAATGAAATTCTGTCCTTTTTTATCATTGAAGGCATTTATACTTCATTTCGCTGGTCTGTTTCAGTTAAATTAAAGGGGTCACATACGTCACCTCACTGTTTCAAAGGATTCCTATCAAAAAACTATCAGAGATAGGCAAATGACTACTATCACGATAAAGGACATTTTAAAGTTTTATTTCATTTATTTAATATCCTCTAAATATTAAAATAAAATAAAGTCAAATTTATTTCCAGTTTCACTTTATTCGTTTTAGGAAATTTCCTTGGCGGAATTTTTTCCCGGCAGAATTTTTTTCATTTGGTTGGTAAATTGTAAATTAATTTTTTTTAACTTTGAACTAACTAGTTATAAGGTTAATTAATAATTACACATATATATTTATTTTGCTTTTAAGATTCAAAATGTGGAACAGGACGATAACTTGGAAGACGGTTCAGTACCTATTTAAGAATAAATATCTTCGAATACATTTATAAAGTTAAACTTTTTTGATCCTCTGTGAAAGTTACATTAAAAAAATTGTATTTTAAATAAAATTGCATCTCATAGAGTGTAAATACCTAATTCACTATTTACCAATCAAAATATATAAATTTGTCATCCAAGAGGAAAATTCCGTCTGGGAAAGTTCGAACTGGGAAAATTCCACACTGGCAAATTTCCGTCGGATAGAATTCCTGTCACTCGACACTTTATCCCTTACCTCATTTGTTGCCACATTCCCTTCGATATATTTACACTGAATAAAGTCCATTGAAATTAAAATCAATAACAGCACTGAAAAACTCTTCGACATTTCCATTTTTCAACTGCAAATGATTATTGTAATAAATATCTTGAACAGATTTCATCAAATTATTTTTTCAATGATATAAAATTGAATCCTTTAAAATTAGTATAGATAGAGGATATGTTATAATTGAATGCACGTTTACTACTGCCCTGAGTGAGTTCTGCAAAGCCAATTCCGTGAAAAGTAGACGCGCGATTATTGTCGCCAGGCAACCTGTACGCCAGTAGCTATTTTTAACTATAAACTTAGCAACTGTGTCTACAGTCACAACCTCTTCTTCCCACAACTTGTCACCAACTAACTGAAACATATACACCAATTCTATATCCCTTTGAATTAAAAAAAAATTAAAACTCTCATCTCTCATTTCTTCAGAAACTCCTTCAGAGAGGATCTATTATCATACAGTACAACTCGATCCTCTATAAAGAAATCCTTTATAGTGTCCGAGTGCGGAAGGAAGGAAACTAATTTTCGGTAGTCTGCAATGAAATGGTCATTAGTTTCCTAAAACTTCATTCATGATTATTAAAGAAAAAGTAATTATTTTGAAAAAAAAACGTTATCTTGTGATAAATAGAACAAGCTTTTCACAAGTCTTTGTCACCAGCTTGTTGTATTTCAATGGTACTCATAGAGCGTTTATATTCATATCTGCGGTGTAATATACATAATTATTATTCAAGAAGATTTTATTAATTAAATGTTTTATTGTATCTATTTCTCGAATTCGATTTAGTGTTTCTTAGGATGATAAGTCGCCCTTTTGTAAACGATAATGAAATATAGCGCCATCTATCGGATATTCAAAGCATTACTGAATTAATGTTTATCCGTCATGTTATATCAAAATATTCCATATGAAAAATACACACACTCGCTTTTATTACTTAGAGTGGATCTAAATGAATCTATTCATTGGATCTAAAGTTACTGATTATAAAACTGCAAACCATTTCAAATTTGGTTCTACATTTTTACTGTAATATGTAATTTAAGTTGTTCGGGTGGCTTTTGCACTAACTCTAAGAATTTCTTAGCAAATGAAAAGGAAAGATTTTATCGAAGCAAAGGAAATCTGACTAATTCAAAACAACAACCAGACTGATAGATATTATATAAGACATTCGTAACACCGAGCAATATTGAATCTATTTCTTCATCCAGAAGCAGCTGCTGAAATAACAGCTACTTCTGGATAATGAAATAGAATCAAAACTATCCCAATCTTCTATTAGATGCATCCGTATAATGCTATCAACTACAACAAATCATTTAAATGCGAGCATATCCTTCAGACGAAAGTCGAAGGACATTTTTTATCACATTTTTATCCTTTTCATTTTCTCTTTGGAATATTGTAATATATTTAAACAGTTAATTAATGATACTTGTTTAGGATACATTGCCAATTCTAATCAACAGAGCTACTTGTTTTATATATCAACAGAAGTTTATCATGTATCATTATGATTAATAAAGTTATTGCCCAATAAGCTATATCTTTTTCGGGCCAAAATATACATCTTTGTGAAAATAAATTCATTCTGCTCATTAATAAAACATAAAGACTGTAAAATTTCAGTGATTATTCCAGTGGAAACTTGAACGAATAATCAATCATCAGGCTGAACTTCCTTCCAATTTTCCTTAATTTTTTTAATAATAACGATGAAAATCAATTATATCTTAAAGAACTTAAGATCTATTCTCCTAATAATTAATAAATAAATTTGATGATAGTTTAAATATAAGACTAGCACTGCTCAATTGTACACGAGTTAAATAGTTGTCGCTATGGTGACCGATATACCTTGATGGTGACCGATGACCTTTACACTCCAGTATACGATTATATCATTTCATATTCATTGATTAACTATGAAAGCTATACGTACTTTATTTTTTAGGTAGGAGTAATTAACTATTCATTAATTCATTTACTCTTTACCTATTTAAAATGGATTTATTTCAGTTCTTAAGTTTTATGAATACGTTAACAATTACTTTTTAATATTTGCGTAGTTGGCATACTCTTATAATATATGAATTTTTATGCCATGCATTTAATTAATTTAAAATCAAATGATAACAGTTAAAATCAAATAATTATAATTTATACAATTTAATCTTTTTAGATATTTTACAATTGATAAAACCCAGCAAACATTACCTAATTCAATATAGATGCTTTAATCATTTGCTTCCTGTGATGAATAGTGCCCTGAACTATCGTACTTTGAATAACCATATAATGCTAGCATAATTTTTGATTTAAAAATGGTGCAAGGAAAATTCGTTCGCGGAAAATTTTTCCACGGAAAATTCGTCCGTTTTCTTAAATTAAGAATAGAAAGAAAGACAATATTTAGTGTTAACAATATATGAGAGAGATAATTGCAGTCGCATAAAATCTGGTTAGATGAGAATAACACATATATTCAGCAGTTATAACTGTATATGAAAAATATTATGTTATATAGAATTAAAAATGAAAAAAAATACTGAAAATCTTCAGCTATGCGAAACATGGGCAGTAGTTGTCAAAAAATTTGCTGTTTCATTCGGGATTCTAGATCCTTTCGCCAAAAACACTCCCCAAATAAGGAAATTTTGTCACTATCAAACCTGTCCCTGAACCGGACCGTTGACGTAACCTTAGGTTGGACTATACTCTTTATATTTATAACGTATAGTGTTTTTTAAATTTTCGGCTAAAGCCTAAAGAGCAAGGTCAGGCGAGCAAGTTTTGCCCGCTTGCGGTCTGGCCGGCTTTACCATGTAACACGTACGGACTGCTGCCGCTTTAGTCACTTCCCTCTACTTTGGTTTAGCCAGAACTGGCAACCGCTGCGGGTAAACCTCTCGTGACTCGTTTGACATAGCCAGGCGGGCTGGCCGCGGCGGTTTCAAGTAGAGTTAATTCTTCTTCCTTCTTTTTTGCACGATTAATTTCCAAATATTGGGATGCTTTCCTTTAACTTACCAAAATTCAACTAGATGTAACGGATTTTCGCGTTGGTTTCGTCTTCCCCGTTTTGTTCCAATGTACGTAGTTTCAAAGTAGTTAAAACTCTCAATTGCCATCCACATATAAATTTTCATTAACGCAAACAACATCTTCAGGCGGTAAGAACGCTAATGTACCAAACATTTTATCTTGAATTAAAGATATTACTACACTATTAAACTATTATACTACAGTAAGATACACTAACCTCGCCAATTTCTGGTTTCAAAAGCGGAAACTAGAATCGAAATATAGTAAAGACAATCGAGGTATGTTGTGTGCGTGACGTCATAACAGCAACACTTAAAATCATATTCCAAAAAATTGAAGAAGATAAATTTCTAAAAAAACAGTTATTAATTTGCATAATATAATAAATATATATTAAATAAATTATTTAACCTGCTAAACCCCTAATTTCTACTTTAAATTTGTTCCCTTGCTTATGCGGCACGTCACAAATCACTCCATTGTCGCTACCTATTCCTAGTAGAGTAGGTATTGAAGAGTACAACTTTGTGTAAATCGTTGAATTGTGACCGCAACGTTAACAAGGCTACACATATAAATAGAAAATTAAGGTTATGCAGTGTGAATAACATGAATGGATTCATCACTGTTTCTTATAATGAAAGTAAATAAACAGTTTCATAATGTTACGTTCTTCAATTTTCTTAAATATGATTTTAGAGTGTTGCTGTTATGACGTCACGCAAACAACATACCTCAATTGTCCTTACTATATTTCAATTCTAGTTCCCTCTTTCGAAACCAGGTGGCAGAGAAAATAGAAATTGTCGAGAGTAGTGTATCTTATTGTAGTATAATATCCTTGCTATTACCTACATACATTAAACTACTTTATATCAAATATTTATCATAACATTTTGTTCCATTTAAATTGATTATTTTGCGTTTAATGAACGAATTCTCCGTGGAAGAATTTTCTGTGGATGAATTTTCCGAGGACGAATTTTCTGTGGACAAATTTTCCGGGGACGAATTTTCTGTGGACGAATATTCCGGTCACGAAAAAAAGATAACTATATTTAGATAACACGAATTTACAATTTAAAATATATTCCATTTTTAAATCGTGAGGACTTTTCTGGCAGCAGTCCTGTTCATTGTTGACATTTCTCAAAACTAAAGAGAATCAGAATATGTTATACTTTTTGTCGGTTATAGGAAAATTCGGTCTCAGAAAACTTGATCTCGGGATTTTCGGTCTGAGGTATAAATACTACTTAATAGTTATATATATTCACTGAAAATGTTTGGCTGTGATTTATAGTGGTATTTAGGATTATGCTGGAGATTTTACAATGAATTTCAAGTGGTAACCTTCCGAGCTGATCTAGTTCAATTTTGGGCATTTCTATTTGAGTTCATCTTGCAGGGATACCCCATCACTGAAATCGTGTGGCAGTAGTTTTACTTCGGGTTATGCTGAAAATTTTGAAACAAGTTTCAAGTGGTAATCTTACGAGCTAATCTAAACCAAATTTTTAACTACTATGAAAAACCCACCCATGACCACACCCAACAAGGAGAGACCCGGCAGACGTACAGATTCTAGGTCGGTCATTGTTGCCAGATACTGTGATACTATTAGAAATTGTTAACCTTCCCGGAAAGCTAGGCTGACCCGGTCTATATATGACATAATTCAATAATTGTAGTAATATAACATCACTTATCGCGTAGACGTTTCTTAAGTGTAGAATATCTATTTTCAGCGAAGAGGATCTATAAAAATGGACATATACAGGGTGGGGCGTAAGTTTGGAAGCAATTTTTCAAACATTAATATAATTCTTAAAAATAAGTTCCTAAGTAGGTGATAGGGTTTGAACTATAGTAGAGACACTACATTATGACGTCGCAGTGTTATTTTTTTTACAAAAATTTAGTCAATTCAAAAATGTCAGACAAAAGAGAAGCCATTATTGCTCTACACCGTGCCGGGAAGTCAGATTCCGTCATTTCAAAGACTCTCTCAATAGCGAGATCGACTGTTTGGAAGTGTGTGAAGCGTTTTAATGAGAGAGGAGACTTGACTGATCGTCCAAGAAGTGGTAGACCACGCTCACAACGCACCAAACAACTGATAAAATGTGCCCGAGAGAAGATCAGGAGGAACCCGAAAAGGTCAATACGATTGTTAGCCAAAACAGCTAATGTGAGTCCCAGAACAATGAGAAGAGTTGTCAAAGAAGACCTAAAGATGTCCTCTTTCACCCTTCAAAAGAGACAGACTCTGTCAGAAGCTGTAAAGAAAAAGAGATTGGAGAGAAGCAAAACACTTCTGAGAGAATTGAAGTCTGGCACGGCTGGTGAAATTGTTTGGTCTGACGAAAAAATTTTCACAGTGGAAATGGCTCACAACCGGAGGAATGACAGAATAATTGGTAAAAGTGCAAAAGACATCCCATACAACCAAAAAACTGTCCACAGAACCATGAAACCTGCTTCAGTAATGGTCTGGGCTGCCGTTTCAGAAACTTGGAGATCTCCTTTAATTTTTGTGGAACAAGGCGCCAAAATCAATGCTAAATGTTATATTGAGAATATTTTGACGCCAATGTTGTCAGCTAAGGATCACTTCGGTAATGACACTCTATGGACATTTCAGCAAGACGGCGCGACTTCACATACTGCAAATGTCACTCAAAACTGGTGCCATGACCATCTTCCACGGTTTTGGTCCAAAGAATTGTGGCCTCCCTGCTCCCCAGATGTTAATCCTATTGACTTTTCGGTATGGTCCATTCTTGAATCAAAGGCCTGTGGTAAATTCCATCGCAGTGTGGATGATTTAAAGCGTTCGCTCCAGAGATCTTGGAAGGAAATTTCTTAAGAACAGTTGCGTGCCGCAGTAGGAGGAGTTCGGAGGAGATTTGAGGCTGTTATTAAAAACAAGGGGGGACATTTTGAATAAATTTATGATTTTTGAATTCTTAAAACCCTTATGTAATAATACATAACTGTAAATTATTAAATATATTTTTCGTTGGATTATAATATGCACTTTCATTTTCTTCCAAACTTACACCCCACCCTGTACTATCGAAAATGAGGATACCGTTAGTTCACATCGTTCAATGAGTGTCTGTTAACTCAAAAGTTGTAAACGAAAAATGAATGTCAAGATTCGACGTTGCTCCCTAATATCTCGTCTGGTGGCTGTAGCGTAACTATTAATTGAAAAGAAACATTAACATATACCGCTATAATGCCCCAGTCACACCGCGCGAAATTTTTGGGGCGTTTTTTGAGTGGTGAAAAAAATTCATCACCGCTCGTAACCGTTCACAGAAGTTGGTTCCCGTTGAAGCAACACCGTATGCGCTCGACCTCGGCCACCGCTTAGTTTTTCCTACCGCTCCAAAACATTGCGAACGGAAAAAATTGCACCGCTAAGACTGTGCACCGAGAAAAATAAACAACTCCAACTGATGCACCCAGGTGTTTCGAGTTCACCCCCTGGCTTTGTCTCTAAAGCGAGACACTTTTGTGCATTAAACTATATTTTGGATGCACTAAAGTGCATCAGTTCGATGCACTTCAGTATGGATGCACTAAGTATCATTTCGATGCACTTTAGTGTTTCAAATTTTCCTTTGCTAAAATGATTTTAACAAAGTTATAGCTAAGACACTAAAGTGCATCCAAAATGTACTTTGATGCACAAAAGTGGTTCACTTTAGAGACAAAGCCACAGGGTGAATTCGAAACACCTGAGTGCATCAGAATTTCTCTGATTTCTCTAAAAAAATCCGTTTTTTTTTTCTATTGTATACATTTTTTTCCACTCACAAAATTCGGAAAATAAAATCGAAAGCATGAACATTGCCATAACGGTACATTTCTGAATTCGACGTTGCTATAGCATTAGTTTAACAGTAGCGAGAGGGAGCGAGGATTGGTTTAGCGGGATGAAGCTGTGCGACCTCCCTATCAATGCCAAACCAAAGTTCATCACCGTAATGGATCGCTGATTCAACGTTCAACACTTTTCCAGTAATCCCGTGTCCGCGCATAAAACACTTTCAATCGCTCCACAAAAGTTTGTGGGCAAAGATGGCGAAGCAGCAGTGGTCCAGCGTTTGAGATTTCTGCGTTGGCCTAGCGGACCCAAACATCCACAAACTTGCGTCTAATGGGGCCAAGCTTTGACGTGGCATTATTGGGGCGGTGGTGAACTTTGCCAGACCGAAAAATTACCGCTCTTCGCCGCTCGTAACATTTCGTGGAGCTCAAAACTTTCGGAGCGATAGGAGTAACAATAAGCGGTGGTCGAGCATATATATGGCGTTGTCTAAACGGGGGTCAACTTCTGGTGAAGAGTAACAAGTGATGATGAATTTTTGTCACCGCTTCAGGAACGCTTCAGCAAAGTTCAAGTCTTTGCGGTGTGATCATGATTTCAAATGATGAATTTCAACTATCGATTTCTACCAACAAATTCATCAGAGCTTTTATCAAAGCAACCCATTCAGCTTCGTAGTCAATAGCAATATGCCGCAAAACCAACTTCAAACCCCCGATGAACCAATGCCCACATGCCTGGAACGCTGCTTTATCAACGCTCGTGCCACAGCTATTTTTCTCACCTTCTGTTCGCGGTGACGAACGTTGTCGAAATTCGGACACTCAACCTCTTTTCAAGGAACGCCCCAACAGAGTTCAGGCAGTGTGCACGTGGACTTAATAACACAATTGTCTACATTTCAAATGTAAATACTCAAGCAATCGTTTTTACAATTGTCGAATTACATTGTAAATTTAAATATATCTATTCAATAAATGGATGCAAATATTAATTGAACTATTTAACATACCATCATTTTAGAAAGATAAAATACTTATAAGAATATAACAATATGACTGCTTCATATTTATCCAAATTACGAGGTTACTTCTTAGTCACTTTCATATTGAATAAATTATCATTAAATCTGTATTGATGAACTAAACGAATAATAATCAAGCTGAGCTCCCAAGCTCATGTTTCCTCAATCGATTTAGTAGATTCTGTATGAATAACTAATACTAAGCAAACATTCTAAAGAGCATACAAATAAACAAACGCCACTGTACCTAAAACATGTTTGGTGTTTAATAATGACTTAGGAAAACGGTACTCATTCTTCACAAAGTGGTGATATTGAGTGGGCAGGTCGTCGAGTGAAATCAAGTAACAATATGATAAAGTCTACTCTCTTCGCACTGAAAGCCATTGGGTTATTCCCAAGAAAGTTCTCAGATGAAAGCTGTGACATGGCAATAGGGCCATTGTCTCTAAATATAATAGTATTTTCGGTTGTTCTGGTCATTTTTAGAACAGTTCTTTACCTCGCGCTCATTATTTTTTCCAGCCCTTTTGTCTACTCGTTGCAAAGTGCCTTAGTTGATACTTTTGGAAGTCTCTTTTGGGACTTTATATGGATATTTTCGGAAACAATTGCATCTTCGTGTATTCTGATAAATAATCGATCGATAGCCAGAAGTTACAACAAACTTCACTATTTAAGACACGTGCTAGCTATTACAGAAACGAAATATCCCAATTTTAATATGATCGTATCATTGTCGCCATTAATTCTATCCTTTGTCATTTCATTTTTCCAAATGATTTTTTTCCTCGATATACCAGCTGCACAATACATTTGTGCGATCATTTCCTTGATAAACTACTTCGTCTTGATGGTTTTCTACTTCTTGGTGATGCAAGACTTTTCGGATTTACAAAGCCGAATTCATTCATTGAACAGAAAAGGTCTGGAAAATTTGACGTCAAAGCCACTGAATGATGCAAGTCATCCTCTCAATAGAATTCTATTGACTTGGGATAAGACAATCATCGAAGACGGCTCCCAAAATCTTGTCAATGAAAACTACTGGAAGTCCACTAGTTCGTCTATCAAAATGTGTTGCCTACATCAGAAACTACAAGACGCTTTCAGTTCACTGGTGGAAGAATTCGCACAGATCATAGGAGTTTGTACTCTCTTTGAAGTCATAAACTGTTTAACAAACCTGACGTTCAGCTCATATTTTTTCATCTCGCTGTACTTGAAGAATCGCTATTTTCCGTTCACTCAATTTACCAGCACCATATACGGACTGATTAGTATTTATATACTAGGAAATCTGACTATTCCACTGAATAAAGAGGTAACACAGCTGATTGCATAAGATTTTAAGAATTAAGTTGTTGGCATTATAGGATTAAATTTCATAATATCAATGATTTCTTCTTTTTCAGAAACTTAAGCTTTATCGAAGATTCCAAAACAGAATACAAGCAGACCCAGAACTCATGAATACTGTCGTGGTAAAGTATTCCCATTTCTATTTTTGTACTACTGTTTAGGCTGTGCGTGACCCAATGCATATCAGATTCACAATAGCTTAACAAAATATACTTGTTTATAGTAGATAGAGCATAATTATAGAACATATTTAATTTTCATAGCAGAAATATGAGTGAGATTTTATGTCTAATTCTTTGACTGATTTCAAAATTATTGATATTTTAATGAGGCCCATACAAGAACAATAAACTTTTTCAGGTACCTTTTCAATAAACAAATATTTCTCCCTTCTCTTTTCAGGCAGAGAGATTTCTTCAGAGCTTAAGAAAACCATTCGAAATATCACTAGCTTCTTTTGCAACTTTGAATCGATCCCTGGTGACCGCAGTGAGTATTTGACTTCAACTATAAGATAAAGTTTAAAGGGGCAGTCAATGAATTTTTTTTCACGTATAGCTTGTTTTCCTCTATGACATTATCTCTAACTTATAGAAATTTACCTCATTTTCAGATTTAAAAAAATCTAATTGTCAAAAAATGTATACATTGATCCCAATATATTAAAAAAATGATATATAGCTTGCAATTTTCTTTAACTCGGAACCGACCAGAGTGAATTAGAGGCTTGCTTCGCAGGGAATATAAATTTATGCTTTAAAACTTGACTTTAGTTGCGGGAATTCGAGATTCAATTGTCTAAGACGTATTTGTGCGTATATAATGCAATTAGTGCAACATATTCAGTTTTTATTTAGTATTATAACATTTTATTACCAGGCGGACATATGGAGCCCGGATGAAATTCTTGCGCTGCTGCATCAAATTTTGATTCACACCTAAAATAGCTGATATTTGTAGCATTCGGAAGTAGCTAAAATTTATTAGAAAATCTTGTAATAATGAATGAACCTCTTTCTATGTGAACTGTACTAGTCAATTAGTACTTCATGACTTTTAGAGATATTTGTGGTTTGGGCCACCCAAGATTTAACCGGCTAATGAGAGTCACGATTAAGATGCTTAGAAGTATATAAGGCCATGGAATATTAGGCATAGTGTTCATTCGCTTAGGGTTCAGTGTCCTTTAGTTTTCAGTTGTCAGTGAGTCAGTTAGTAGTCAGTCCTTAACATGAATTGGCATGGCCTTTGTCTGGTCAGCTCTCATCTGCACCATCTACTGTATCCACTTTAAATAAGACTCTACCGCTTGTGTATTATCTGTAATGCTGTATTCCATTGCTTACTTAATATACATATATTTACTTAATATATGTATATTAAGTAAGCCATGTGTATTTAAGTTAATAACAATGCATATCCCTTTTACAACTAGATCATCGTCATCACTTACCCCAAAGTCCATTCTGGTACAATATTCTCATAACTGATGTTCTAGTGTGACACAAAATGAGAAGCAAAAGCGGTTGTACTATACTCAGGCTCCAAAATCCCATTTGATCAATAATGATATAAAACTGAATAGAATATATAGTGTTATCAGAATTTGTGTTAATAAAGAGTTACTAAACACTGTTTGTGAGTAACTATTAGGTTCTAAAATTGCTTGAGAATTATTTTCAGTCACTCATGGCATTTCTACTTTTTAATGGCTCTAGTTTTTCTTTACAGTTACTGGGAGCATTTTTTTCCTATACCTTGTAATTGCTTTACATTTATTTTCAGTTACTGTGAACAGTTATTTCTTACCTTGTAATTGCTTTATATTTCTTTTCAGTTACTGGGGGCTGTTATTTCCTACCTTGTAATTGCTCTACAAATGGCAGCCCTAAACTAGTTTCCCAACAGTCTATCTGTCAACAAGTGAATATGTACGTCACAAAATTATTGATGGCATTTATACATTTTTGAGAATAATTTTACAGCAAAATTAGATTATTATCAGATAAATACATTTTCCGTTTGTTTTTGGTTTGTTCAACATACAAGTTGTTGATGTAGATAGGCAGTTTTATAACTTGAATCAAATATGGTGATTTATTTCTATTTGCCTATGAGTTGGGTCGCGCGAACCAGCTCTCATAGAAAAATATTAATAACTTTAAACTCAAATCCAATTTAAAAGCTCTTTTTTCATGACTTTCACATTTGTGCATAATCACATACGGTTAAATAAATACAAAAAATGATTAGATGATGAGGAATTATTGATACACATTGTGAGTTTCCTTTTGGCCTGAAGTATGTACGCTTGCAAGTCAAGGCCGTATGCATTACAAGGGGAGCACCGATAATTGAGCCCGCCGACAATTGAGCCCACCGACAATTGAGCCCGCCGACACTCTGTGCACAAGATGATTGGATCCAGAATAATTGAGCCCATGACAATTGAGCCCTGACAATTGAGCCATAGACAATTAAGACCACAGTAATTGTGTTCAAGACAATTGAGCCCTCAGCAGACACAATGAAGAAGTGTTACTTAGTTATTACATAAACAATGGTCTTCAAATTAGATAATATAGTAGACTCTGATAAAAACGGACTCGTATACATCACGGAATCATAGGATTTTGCTTTCATTTAATATGATTTATAAAATTTTATAAAATATCCTTAACTGTTTCTAAAATATTACTAACTGTTTCTAAAGTATCACTAACTGTTTCTTAAATATTACTCACTGTTTCTATAATAGCACTAACTGTTTCTAAAATAGCACTAACTGTTTCTGAAATAGCATTCACTTTTTTAAAATTCATTTTTTTATTGAATGCTTTTATTTTGTATATTACTGATATGGGTGATTGTGGAATTCATAGTGATGTATTATATTTAAAAGATATAACTGTGAGCAAGATTTCGTCCTAGCTAGAGTTTGTGTATGATGCAAGAAAATGAATCTATATTTTTATTGTTTTTACCATTGCTTCTAAGTTCTATTCAACAAAATCTCTTTAAATAACTTTTGTAATATTTAGTGTCTTGTTAATAATATACAATGGATTAATAAATCATTTCAAATTCATATCCAAATGAAATTTACAATCAAAGATTTGAAGTTTCAAAAAGGAGAAATAATGATTTTTCTCGGTTAAGAAAGTAAACGTAATTCTTACCCCTTTTTGCATATGCTATTTCTATTTCAATATAATCAATGAAAAGCTTAGAAACATATTGGAGTAGTGACTTTAGAATTAGTTAGTTTTCACTAATTGAGGGTAAAATTGAAGACAGCCCACAGATGATTTGAGGACCAGGAAGAGTCGAAACGTTAAGGGCCGTACACACGTAGGGTTTTTTAAGTCTTTCCATCAGACTTTATTACTAGACTCCATTTGACTTTTTGATATAAGAAAACACGATATAATTGATAAGATAACCGAGACTTACGTAGTAGGTTGTCCCTTCCCCCACAAAAAATTGATTTAATTTTTTTCAGATATCAGCTCTGATATTTTGTATAAGGCGTGTTTTGTAAAAAGGCGTGTTTTGTAAAAAAAAATGGATTTTTTTTTCAGACGCATGGCGATATATATTCGGTCCCCTTTAAAAGAATTTCTGAGAGTTTTGACATATGGGAAACGAATTAGGAATTATCGAATTTGGACACCATTGAAAAACTATTGTATCAGCAATTGGAGTAGGTTGCAGAACTGTTTTCGATTTTGTAGGGGAGTTATTCTACAAGCCATCGGAATTCAACAGTCAGTATTGTCAACCAATACTGTGATTTTTTCAGTCTCCTGCCGGTGTATTATGTTTCGTGAGACGCGTGCGTTCTTGAGATCCGTGCATATCTGAGGCGGAGAGTTGATTGATATTGTGGCGTTATTTCTTAGGTATCAAGTAGGTCACAATAGCAAGAGGGCTGACCTATTGATCATGAATGTGAAGCAAATTTGTTTGTGGTGGCGGAATACAACAAAAAGATTATTATTATATTGAAACATTATACGATTTTATAGATATATTTAGAATGATATTGTTTTGACTTTAAATCAAAATAAGCAATCAAAATTATTGAATTTATGAGCAAACTGGAAGATCCATATTTAATAGAATCAACGGATAATTGCAATAGTGTGAATGAATAATTGAAAAAAAGAGCAAGATGAAAGATGATAAAATTTGGGGCACTGGTATTAAATTGCTAGATTTTGCCAGAATGCTGAAATGTGTAATATATTTGTGGAGTAAAGCAAGTTGGCTTGATGAATGCAAAGACATGATGAAAATAATAACCAAAGATTTTTAGTTGCAGGAAATGGCCACTTTGACATTGTATTATATCCAAGGAGTTAGGATTTTATTAGAGTCAGTTGTTTTCTTAAGCAGAAGTTCATAACAACGTTGCATTATGGCGTTAAGTCAATCTTTTTGGAAATCATTATTTTTCCATCATGCTGATTTTTTCTCGATTTTACTTCACTTTGAACTTGTAAATCAATACGTGGCACCAATTTTATAAAGTATGATGAAGTATAATATACAATTAAAAATAAGTAAAACATTTAATTTGTTTTGTATTTTCTATTTGAAAGACATATTCTAATTAAGTCAATGAAATTCTAATTAATAAACTATTTAGAATAGCATTAATTTTAAATAAATATGTTTTACTCCGCCACCAAAATCATGCTCTGTTACACATTCATGATCAATAGGTACATACAATGCTACTCAGATCGCTTGATATTGTGACACAGTTCATACTGAAGAAATAACGCCACGCCCACAATCAACTCTCTGCCTCAGATATGCATGGATCTCAAGAAAGCACGCGTCTCACGAAAGCATGATACACCTGATCCAATTCTTGAAATCCCTTCACTTCTTCTCATCGATATCTACTCAGTGTACCACACTGTATTTGAATTTATCAGTGGAAAGATAAACTCTCAACATGAGTATTGTCCTGTTGTGCAATCCCTTCTTATAATATTCTTGTAATGTATAGGTAAAGAGAATATATAATATAAAAATATAAACTGTGCTTGGCTAATGTGCAAATTGATTCTAATGAATGAAAACGTAAGCTGTTAAGTATAATATTTTAAATAACATCGTAAAATATATCATTTGAAAGAGGATATCTCTAATGGCATTAACGGTTAAAAAATAAATGTTCAATATATCCGAAATGAAAAATAATCATCAAGCTGAGCTCCCAAGCTCATGTTTCCTCAATCGATTTAGTAGATATGAATAACTAATACTAAGCAAACATTCTACAGAACATACAAATAAACAAACGCCAGTGTACCTATAACATCAACGTGAGGCAATGTGTGCATCTGTTTGGTGTTTAATACTGACTTAGGAAAACACTTTTCATTCTTCACAAAGTGGTGATATTGAATGGGCAGATTGTTGAGTGAAATCAAGTAACAATATGATAAAGTCTACTCTCTTTGCATTGAAAGCCATTGGGTTATTCCCAAGAAAGTTTTCAAATAAAAGCTGTGACACGGCAATTGGGCCATTGTCTCTAAATATACTAGTTTTTTCGGTTCTTCTGGTCCTTTTTAGAACAGTTCTTTACCTCACGCTCATTATTTTTTCCAGCCCTTTTGTCTACTCGTTGCAAAGTACCTTACTTGATACTTTTGGAAGTCTCTTTTGGGACTTTATATGGATATTTTCGGAAACAATTGCATCTTCGTGTATTCTGATAAATAATCGATCGATAGCCAGAAGTTACAACAAACTTCACTATTTAAAACACGTGCTAGCTATTACAGAAACGAAATATCCCAATTTTAATATGATCGTATCACTATCACCGTTAGTTCTTTCCGTTGTCTTTTTATTTCTCCAACTGACTTTTTTCCTCGATATACCAGCTGCACAATACATTTGTGCGATCATTTCCTTGATAAACTACTTCGTGTCCATGATTTTCTACTTCTTGGTAATGCAAGACTTCTCGGATTTGCAAAGCCGAATTCACTCATTGAACAGAAAAGGTCTGGTAAATTTGACGTCAAAGCCACTGAATGATGCAAGTCATCCTCTCAATAGAATTCTATTGACTTGGGATAAGACAATTAGCGAGGACAGCTCCCAATATCTTGTCAATGAAAACTACTGGAAATCCACTAATTCGTCTATCAAAATGTGTTGCCTACATCAGAAACTACAAGACGCTTTCAGTTCACTGGTGGAAGAATTCGCACAGATCATAGGAGTTTGTACTCTCTTTGTAGTCATCAATGTTTTGTCAGATTTGACGTTCAGTTCATATTTTGCCATTTCGTTTTACTTGAGGAATCGTTATCTTCCGTTCGATAAATTTACAAACACCTTTTACGGATTGACAAGTATTTATATACTAGGAAATATGACCATCTCACTGAATAGAGAGGTAACCCAGTTGATTTAGGAATTAAATATTTGGAATTATAGGATTAAATTACATAAACTGATGATATCAATGACTTCTTCTTTTTCAGAAACTTAAGCTTTATCGAAGATTCCAAAACAGAATACAAGCAGACCCAGAACTCATAAATACTATCGTGGTAAAGTATTCCCATTTCTATTTTTGTACTACTGTTTAGGCTGTGCGTGACCCAATGTATATCAAATTCACAATATCTTAACAAAATGCATTTTTATTTAAAATTACAGAACATACTTTAAGTTTATAACAGGAATATAAATGGAATTTCAACTTTTACTTCAAAGTCTTGGTCCGATTTGAAAATATTTAATATTTTCTTAGCAGAACGCATGAGACTCGTGCCTAGTACAAGTAAAAGAGCAATAAACTTTTTGAGGTAGAATTTCAATAAATAAATATTTCTCCCTTCTTTTTTCAGGCAGAGAGATTTCTTCAGAGCTTAAGAAAACCATTCGAAATATCACTAGCTTCTTTTGCTACTTTGAATCGATCCTTAATGACTGTTGTAAGTATTTGACTTCAACTATAAGATAAATTTACACATTTTATATTTTTTTATATGAATTACCAGTTTTGAACTAAGCTTTATTGTAAAAATAACAATTTGCTGTTCATATGAAAATTTGATAATGATTTTATTAAATATCATTGATTAAGAGTAATTTAAATGAAAAATATATAAACAATTAATGTCAAAATAGCGAACGCATTGAAAAAGTTCCTTCAAGATATTCGTTATTCGATGACCAGTGATTGCACTACATTAAAGAATAAAATTTTAATTTTAGTGGATCCTCCGGTTACGTTACGAAGTTGAATACAAAGGATTTTTTCGTCCCCTGGTTAAGTCATTTTTCCCGCCTTACGGTATACGAGTAAGGGAGAGTCATTCGTCGCACATTGCACTCATACGTCACTATAATGCTGGTCTGTTATTGGTCGGCGTCATTTAAGAATAAGATGCCTAATGTAGTAGCTAATCAGTAATCACCATAGGTTTCTATTCCCGCAATGCGATGATTTCGCCTTACAATCTCAACTCCAGAACAGATTAATACTGATTCACACATCACCGATATCCGTCCGGCACGTCACCGGTCCGTTTCCGTCACTCTCCTCTTAGTGATTCGGTGTCAGTGAATGAAAAATATCGTTACACTATTTTCAACGGACACATTCACACAGTACCGGCTCCTCGCAGTGATAAAAAATCACTGACCGGTGACGTCCCGGACGGATATCGTGATGTGCGAAGCAGCCTTAAATGTTGTATCGCGAGGGTCCACTGTACAGTGTACAATGCCAAATACAGTTCTTTTAACAGCGATTTATTCATAGTAAGTCACGTTCCTGTCATTTCTAATCCTTGATGAAGATTTAATGAAATGCAAAGAAATAGCTTCTCTAATTATGGTACCATTTCTGAAGAGATTAATATTACAATTTAAAAAAATGGGTGCCCTTGGAATCCTGAATGTGTTTGACGAAAAAGTGTATTTGTATGGGTCTTTCCCCTCTAGTCTAGAAGAAGAAAAAACCTTCTTCTATATCTAGAAGGTCTCTTGATCTTGTTTAGTAGATGTAATAAAAATAACCCTGTAAAATCTAAGTTTATTGCTACTACTAAAACTGCACATTAATTTCAGTTACTAGGATAATAATTTCCTACCTTGTAATCGCTTTACATTTCTTTTCAGATACTGGGAGCGGTTATTTCCTACATTGTAATTGTTCTACAAATGGCTGTCCCAAAATAGTTTCCAAAAATTTTACAAAGTGATAAGTGCTTTTCTGAACTAGCCATAGAAGATTATTTTAAACCTCTTCATAATATTCTAGGGCCCCACAATACCTTTTTCTCTAAGTAAGTTAAATAAGTTAAATAACTAGTTGTTTAAATCTTACGACAGGCAAAACATAAGGAGGGATAAATTCACTGGCAAGTAAATTTAAAAATTTGGTGATATTTGATGGGTTCACTCGACCTAACTTTTCCAGGTTTTTATGTGTGGGGTTATTTGATAAGCAAAGTATACAGAAACAATCCACCACAACTGTAGACAACAAGGAAAACAACAGGGAAGAAATCAACAGATGTGATCAATCAATCTACCATCAACAGAATGCAAGAATGTTAAGCAGTTGCAGTTCCTGATAGCCATTTAACGTAGGAAATTTTTAAAAAGTAAAGTAGCTTTTGGTAACGTAGGATTTCAGCTTTGGAATGATACAATACTTTTCCAATAAATTCTATGTATAATAAGCGTTTTAAAACTGGTCATTGGTCATGCATACATTGATGAAATATATTTAACTCATGTATCTATTTGAAAAAATGGATATTTTCTTCATCGTTCATCACGTAGATGTTTCTGAAGTGTAGAACCTAAAAAAAATGGCTAAATATTTTCGAAATTGAGGTAGTGTTAGTTCATGTCGGCTAATTAATGTCAACTGTTCTGTAACTGATAAGTGAATAAAATGCATTTAAAAAATGGTATTTTTATTTCCATGATTAGACCATCTCAAATGTTGTGAACAAAAAGTTAGAAAATTTGATATTTTTAGGTTTACAGGTTCTCATACATATAACGTAGACACATCAACTTTCTTCACAAAGCATTCTTAAAGTCCCCTCAACTTCAAAATTTTCATTTTCATGAGTTTTGCATACCTGCCGATATCCTAATCAATGAGAAAGTCTAAGATGCTTCGAAATTATTCAAAACCATAATAAAGCTGAAGGACATATTATAAATGGCTAACATATACAATTGCCAAAATACCATTACCCTAAAAAACATTAGGTACCTATAATAATGCATTAAAATACCTAATTACCACATTTAATATAGGAAGGTATATACGAGATATATTCGGCATGCTTCACCTGTTCTTCTATCTAATTTGCCAGAAATTCGGACCTTCTACACTACTGAGTAACTGTATAACCTATATTTCTGTGAGTTGTGACTGTCTGGTGCAGTGTCATAGCTCGTTATCTATTCAATCTATTCTAAACAGTTAAACTGAACTAAATGTGGTCGAATCCTCGCATCAGCAGTAAATCAACCAAAAATTAAATGAACAATAGAAAAAGAAGAACAATTCAATAGAGCAGTATACCAATATTTCAATTGGGAAGTTAGCATTCCCCTAGGTCCGATTTTCTAGAATGAACTCTATCGGGATGGACTGTTGTGTCGCGAATTGTAGTAGAACAAATTCTGATTTTAATCCTTGGGATATGATTAGGACCTACAATAGCGGCTTATGGAATTGGAGTTCGTTGTATAGTAACTGAGTGAAACCCGAGACAACATACTATAAAGTACCTATAAACACTGTTATAAACTTCTATTATTGTCCGTCTGAAGTGTACTGTTGCCACCACGACCACGCCCTAGCCTAGCTTGCAGTTTGTTCCGATTATCTCATTCCGTGGCGATTTGATGTGAAGTCAGCAGTTATGTTTATCTAAATATGTTACAGGAAAAAGCGAATTATTTAAAACAAACCTCATCTTCACTCAATACGAAGAACCAGCCCACACAGCAAATGTGACTCACACGTGGTGCCAAGATAACTTCAAGGGTGTTTTCGACAAAAAATATTGCCACTCTCAAGTCGTGACATAAATCCTATGAAGTTTGCAGTATGGTCCTTTTTGGGAAACAAAATTTCAACTCGTTCTTACTTAAATACTGGACTCTTTGAAGCTTGATATTCATTCTGCTTTAAACAAGTTGAATGAAGAAGTAGTGGGGCGACCTTCAGCATAAGTGACAACGTGTGTTGACAAAATGACCAATGCAAAAAGTGGCTATTTCGAAATGTAATATGTTACTTTGGTTCTGAATATAGTTCTTACTTCTACAAATGATTACGTTGAAGTATTTTTTTTTATTATTCAACAAATTATTTTTCTAAAACCTTATCATCCTTTCAACTTTATGTAAATTGCATTTTTCCTATGGGTAAATTTTTTTGGGTCACCCTGTATAAATAATAATACCAAATTCTTATAAAATTATTCAGGAGTGAAATTAACTCTGATAAATATACTATCGTTATTTTTCTAGAACTAAGTCACAGTTGATGTAATTACTTCATTCTTGAATTTAAAAATGTCGATATTTCATTTCCATTTCCAAAAAATATTGTTTGAATAAAACTTTTATAATTATAATATACTTATAAATAGAATACTATATTTTCTAATCGTCCATCATTATTATGGAAGTTACTAACACAATATTGGGCTATTTATTAACATAATTTATGAACAATTTAGTAATGAGTGTACCTAATCGATCTACTTGTAAATAGATTGCGAATGAGTCGAACATTACCTTAGCAATACAAACATAGGAACATCGTTCTTGTGACAACGCCTATAACCTGCTGCTTCGAGTACACCATCAAAAAAATATACGACCTCTTGTTCTATAATTTGAAAAGAAACAGCTTATAAACAATTTGATATTGATTATACAATTAAAATTATTGAAATGAAACGGGCATTGAGGTTGCTGAAGTGTATAGGTTTGTTTCCTCGTCAGTTCCATGTTCAGAAAAAAGCAGACGACGCAGTTGGTCCAATATCAATGATGTCTCTAATCTTCTCGGTATTTTGGGTAGTCAGTCGAACAATTCTTTTCTTTTCAAATTCATTATTTGGTAAGTCGTATATCTACAGATACGAAACCGTTTTTGACACTTTTGGGAGTATTGCCTGGGACTACCTTTGGGTTACTTGTGAAACAGTATCTTCTATCTCGCTATTATTTCACAACAAAAAGATAGCACGTGTTTACACGAAATTAATTCACCTTCAGAAAGCTCTCTTTATCCAAAAGAACTTCGTAGATACTAACAAAATCTTCCAAGTAGTACTGTTGATACCGTCTGTATGTAATCTTGCCGTATTTGCATTCTTTGGAACTAATGAAGTGATGACAATAGCTCAAAGCATAGCGGCTATGGTCTCAATAGTGACAGATTTTTCGGTTACTATTTTCTACATGTCAACGATGCACAATTTATCGGGTCTACAAAAGAGTATCCACTCTCTGAACAGAAGAGGTCTAGAAAACATGATGTCAAAGCCACTGAATGATGCAGATCATCCTCTCAATAAAATCTTCTCCAGTTCTGGAAAGACAATCTGTGAGAATAGGAATGAAAACGAGAAACCAAATTCGGCAATCAAAATGTGTTTACTTCATCAAAAACTACAAGATTCTTTTAGGTCCCTGGTTGAAGATTTCACTCAAAGTATTGGATTGAGCGTCTTGTTCATTATCATCAACATTTTGTGTAACTTAACGTTCAGTTCGTATTTCATGATTCAGTCGTTGATAATGGAAGGAAGAAGTTTGTCTTTAGCAAGTTTGCACTGCCTAGTCTATGGAGTGGTAAGCTCCTACATTTTGGGAAGTTTGACACTATCTTTGAATGAACAGGTAGGTCTACGAATTCTAGTTTCTCCTATTCGATTAATTTAATTTGTTTTAACTAACGCATTTGTCTGTTTCAGAGAAACAAAGTTCATCAGAAGCTTCATTACGGAATAGTATCTAACCCTGGTCTAGCTAACAGCATAATAGTAAGTTTTTTCTGATAATCTAGGGTCAATTTTATGAATTATCATAAGGAAATTTTAAATAGGGGTCCATATCATTTAATCTGTTAACTCTACGTGGAGGGTGTCCTTATTTTGGGACAGCAATCTGTAGATGTGGCACATCAGCAAAGTTAAAGTTGAGCAACCGTGTACGGGTTAATCGAAGAGTTCTCTGAATTATTGCACCAAATATTGTATTACCAATAATTAACACATTTTTAATTATTTCAGGCAGAACGTCTACTTCAGAGCGTGGGTGAACCTTTCACAATATCTTTGGCCAGCTATGCTACTTTGAACAGGTCTCTCCTCACTACAGTAAGTAGAACTAGGGTAAAATCACAGAAGGCAATCTTTAATACTTAGGCTCATAGTTCTTGAAAGTGATCTTCAACATAGATAGAAATATCTTATAAAGTCAAATTGGTTCATGACGATTGTAAATCTCACTTTCCCAGTACTTATATAGGTCCCTTTCAAACAGGCGTTTTTTTCATGTCTCACTAAAGAAAATGGTGCATAAAAAATCATGACTAAAAAATAGAAGTTGACAAACGATAAACATTAATGAATCCCTGCTCCCATGATACAATGACAATATTGGGTATGGTAATCAACAGATCAGAACTACTTTGACGTGACCACGATGTGATCGGAAAATCTTAAATTGCGAGGATTGCTACGTGAATAATATGCTTTAATTAACTAGTTCATTTTTAATCGTTATGGTTCAATTTTTTCCCCTATAATTGTATTATTAATAGGAGTATATGCACATATAATTTTTTTATTTTTTTAAATATTTTACTTACATTTATTCTTAAAAAGTCTCCAGTGAACTGGCGACTCTGACCACCCTTTGAAACCTGGGACTACCTATTTAAACGTAGTCACTACTAAATTTAATTTTTTTTTCTTATCAATTAGTAACTAGGCATTGGTTAAATTGTATTTCCATTATTTTATTTATTAATTGTTATTCATAGTAACTACTACTAGAGTTTAGCAGTTAACTAGAACTGGTTTAAGCTCCTAGGTAGTATATATTTACGACACTATTTCTTATAGATAAATAAAGAAGAGAACCATTTGAACAAACCGGAATTATATTCATACATTTAAATTCTAGGATCAATCACTATTTTTACTATTTATCAAACGAAAGACTCATAAATTGACTTCCAACTTCTCGATATTAACAGGCAAATACGAGGTATTAGGAGTCGCTGGGTCACAAGCAAAATGTGTTACGTCATATTTTTGCGTCGTCTAATAGTTACCATACCCTTTATTTTACTGTACCCTGGTAATTAATAACGAAAATACGTTTTTTTTTTATATATTGATATCAAGTATTTGCTTTACAACGTTCTATAACCAGTACATATTGTGACGTTTATTTGTTTATTTTATTTCCATTTCCATGAAACGTACTAGATGCAATAAGTTGAAGTAATGATAAAGTTATCATTAAATCTTTAAACCAAAGATGAAATGGTTACTACACTTTTCAGAAATCAGTCACTTACTGTACTCGGACCGTGACGTTACATAATATTATGTACTAGTGTACTTGCCCGTTAAAAATAAAGGGTCATCACCAATACCAATTTATTACCCGTTATTAGGTTACTTTTAATGAATTCAATTAAAATAAAATTTTCTGCATAGTCTAATTTATTTTATAGATAAAATACATTTAAAAATTGAATAAAAACAGGGGAATTTAAATATCAAGTCAATATATTCCCGTGCGTATCATAGTTACATTCTTCATGTTTAATACCCGTAGTGTAAAAGCGGACACAAAATAAATAAATAAATAAACACACGAGGGAAATTGTTTGTAACTGACTTTTGAGATTTTATTCCTTGAAATGTTAATTGTTTTTTAAGAAAATAGATTAATAATTATATTATAAATGGTCTCACTGCAAATTTAACTGTGAAAACAAAAACACTTTTTTGTTTACAGTCTCCCAAAAATATATCAACTAAATTTTCTATGAGGCGCAAATAAAGAAAATATTTAACATGAGGAGCTTTACAGTATTTAATTTCACCGAAAATATTACTTGAAAATCATACTTTGTAATCAAAAAATGTTTTTGAAATACATAGGGATTTTAAAATAATAATGATATAAAAAATAATAATAAAATGGTGAAGTTCATTTCACCTTCATTTTCTAGTTCTCCGTTCAAAAAACATAAAATAATAGGGATAAACAAATTAAACATATTGCTACTAAAAAAAACAAGATTAAACAGATTAAACTAGGGGCAGTTATTTCCTACCTTGTAATTGCTCTAAATTCCTTTTCAGTTACTGGGGGCAGTTATTTCCTACCTCGTAATTGCTCTAAATTCCTTTTCAGTTACTGGGGGCAGTTATTTCCTACCTCGTAATTGCTCTACAAACGGGTGGTAATATCATCTCGGCAAGTGATCCTACCTGTCAAAATATAACTACATTATCACCTTAAAACACGGAAATATATTTACTTTAGTTGCATTTTCTTAGTCCAATGAGGAATTCATCCATTTTTGATGTTCTAGGAAAATTAGGTCTCAGAAATTTCGGTGTGCGGTATAAATAAAAACTTATTAATTATATGTATGTGAATGAACCCCCCCCCCCCCCCCTGTCAGGTCATTAAACAATCATGAAGTGTGCAGTGCTACAAACTACCGGATACAACAAACTATATCACAGCCATTTACGTTGAGAGGCCATTTATAATTCCGAGACCGAAATTTCCGGTCATCCATTTTTAAATATGTTTTAGATAAATTAGTCATGCATTTCAAATACAATAAAGTTCTTCTAAAATAAGTCCTGTATAGTGAGTGAATCATCCTGATTTGTAGAGTTGAGCAATTATGTATCCTTCATACCTTAAATAATAATAAAAGTATTTTGTGTAGTTTTCTGTTCTTAACTCCTATATATAAAGAGGTAAGCTCTATTTATAAAGTGATTCAGCTGTAGTTAATTTTAGAGGAGTTCTACCGTACGTCATTATAACTAATAAATTTTGCAAAACGGTGTATTTATTATTTTATTTTCTGAGACATAGTCATAATCAATAATTTATAATACTATATAATATATATTCAACTTTAGAATAGTCGGTTTGCGTTTACAAGCTATCTTTCATAAGATATTTCACGTGGAATTTATACCGAAATAAATCAACATATGTTTTTTTACAAATAATGTCAATTATAAAGTCACTTTAACATATTATATGACGTTAATAATGTTACATGATAGACGTATATATTTCCTAGAAACTATGTTCTGTATAGGTGTTCAACTACATGGCCGGTAAATTCCACCGCGGAGAGTTCCCCCGCGGCGGAAAATTCCATCAGAATGATTCCACCAGCGTTAAATAGCAGATGTGGTCAATTCCACTGTGGAAGATTCCACCAATTTGAAAAAAAAAACAGTTTAAATAAGCAGTTTATAACACTGCTAAATTCAGCTTCTTGAATTTATCAACAGAAACACTGAAGCTCAGATTTTAATATTTGACACTAAAATAAAATTTTGTTAGGTTTATATTCATTATTGACAAGGTTAATATTAAGCAGCAATATGACAAGCATGTTTTTAGTGTCGTTTATTTAGAGTCAATTTAAATCAGCGACCTGCTAAACCGAATTTCTATTAAGATGTTTCATATCTAAAGAAACTCTGTACGTGTTATGATTTATATATCTTTGTGAGTTTTGAAGTTAAGATTTTTATTCGTGTGTCTTTGGTTTCAGATCGAAACTAGTTAATGTACTTCAATTTACCTGCTTAACCCTATGTTCAAAATTTAGTTGAAATGCATTATATTTAAATTTTGTTTTGTAATACTTTCAATAGAGATCATTAAACAGTTTCAGAAAGTTTCAGCTTTGAAATTTTTCCGTTTTTTTTTTAATCAAAAAATATCGATAATGATTAAACATTATATTTCGGTACGTGTCAAATTTATTTTGTAATTCCACTTTTCATCGTCGCTGATTCAAATTGAAATATATATTTTTCATTTAAAAACTAGGGTGATAGATAATATATATAAAATGAAATTTATGTTACAAACAAAATATTATCCTTAATTTCAGTTTCATCATATTTGTTTAAAGGAGAATCAAACGGAATCTAACTGGGGAACTTGGGGCAGCGGAACTTTATTGTTAAGTCAATTTGACTCTTCCTAATATTTTACTCAAGAGTCATATTGACTCCTAATTCATAGTCAGATTGACTCAGGTAGAGTCAATCAAGAAAAAAGACTCCATAATATTGGAGTCTTGCAGTCTTGACTCAAACGATGAGTCAGGCTGACTCGCAATTTTTTCTAAGTGTTGTTATATTGGATCCTTTTCAATTTCAATGTTGTTTAATAATAGAAATAATTATCATTATATACTTGTACCTAAAATAATCTGCATGGGAACGTAGATTTAATAAATTAAACTACACAAACAACTAACCCGTTTAATTTGCGAATATAAGGAAAATAATACATAACCCTATATTAATTAATGGGAAATGATTTGTTAGGAAGGAGGCATTGAAGAGATTTTCTTTATATTATTCGAAAAAGATATTCTGTTGTGTTTAAAAGAATGAGTTTTAATATAAAATAAATGAGTTTTTATATAAAATAAATGAATTTTACATGAAAATTAATGAGTTTTAATATAAAATAAATGAGTTTTAATATAAAATAAATGAGTTTTAATATAAAATAAATGAGTTTTAATATAAAATAAATGAGTTTTAATATAAAATAAAATAAATGAGTTTTAATATAAAATAAATGAGTTTTTATATAAAAATTAATGAGTTTTAATATAAAATAAATGAGTTTTTATATAAAAATTAATGAGTTTTAATATAAAATAAATGAGTTGTTAGGGGATGCAGGGGTAGGGGTGAAAATGGGGGGACAGTAGTGGTGGGTGCCGCAGCAGGAACCAGGGGGAGGGTGGCGGTGTGCAGCGTCTCTGAGCGGACGCTGTCTTATGCCAACATGGCCAGGCACCAGGAGAAATGTCGGGTTTGGGACCCGGTAGGGGAGCCAGACCCCGATGGGGGTGTCGGCTAAATTGGAATTGGATGATACGAGTAATGGTACGAGTAATGGTGCGAGTAATGGTACGAGTAAAATACGAGTGATGGTACGAGTAATGATACGAGTTATGATGCGAGTAATGGTACGAGTGATGATACGAGTAATGTTACGAGTAATGGTGCAAGTAATGGTGCAAGTAATGATACAAGTAATGGTACGAGTAATGGTGCGAGTAATGGTACGAGTAATGATACGAGTAATGATACGAGTATAATGGTACGAGTAATTGTACGAGTAATGGTATGAGTAATGGTACGATTGATGGTACGAGTAATGGTACGAGTATTGATACGAGTAATGATACGAGTAATGATACGAGTGATGTTACGAGTGATGGTGCGAGTAATGGTACGAGTAATGGTACGAGTAATGATACTAGTGATGGTACATGTGATGGTACGAGTGATGATACGAGTGATGGTACGAGTGATGATACGAGTAATGGTACGAGTAATGGTGCGGGTAATGGTACGAGTAAAAACACGAGTGATGGTACGAGTAATGGCGCGAGTAATTGTTCGAGTGATGGTACGAGTAATGGTACGAGTAATGGTACGAGTGATGGTGCGAGTGATGGTACGAGTAATGGTACGAGTGTTTGTACGAGTAATGGTACGAGTGATGGTACGAGTAATAGAACGAGTGATGGTACGAGTGATGATACGAGTAATAGTACGAGTGATGATACGAGTGATGGTACGAGTAATGGTACGAGTGATGGTACGAGTAATGGTACGAGTAATGGTACGAGTAATGGTACAAGTGATGGTGCGAGTGATGGTACGAGTAATGGTACAAGTGATGGTACGAGTAATGGTACGAGTGATGGTACGAGTAATGGTACAAGTGATGGTGCGAGTGATGGTGCGAGTGATGGTACGAGTAATGGTACGAGTGATGGTACGAGTAATGGTACGAGTAATGGTACGAGTGATGGTACGAGTAATGGTACGAGTGATGGTACGAGTAATGGTACGAGTGATGG